>WNWU01012508.1:120023-145456 GCA_012654045.1 Ptyas mucosa
GGCGCCCCTCCCCCGTGCCCCTTTTTGGCTCCCAAGAGTGGCAGGGAGGCTTCCTAAAGCCAAAATGGGGTGGGGGGTGCGGCGCCCCTCCCCAGCGCCCCTTTTTGGCTCTCAAGAGTGGCAGGCAGACTTGCTAGGGGCATGAGGGGGGTGCCTAGCAAGACTCCCTGCAGCCCCCTGCAAGCAAAAACGGGCTGGGGGGGCTTAAAGGGAGAAAGAAACAAAGAAATCCTCACTGTTTAGGGAGATCCCATGTGCACTGAGCTTGAGTTGAGAGCTGATTTTAATTGAGAGCTTCTTGTAATTGGCTGCTAGCTAGCCTTGCTCAGGCTAAGCCAGGAGTGGGTTCTCCCAGCTTGGCTGTCTCAGGAATTCTGGGAGTTGAAGTCCACAGGTTGTAAAAGGGCCACATTTGCCCACCCCTGTATAGGGACTACTCAGAGGGCTGAAAAAAGTCATTTCTGACAGGTCCTCGCACTTCTGACCGGTCCTCACACTTATGACCATCCTCACATTTATGCCCGTGCAGCATTCTTAACAACCGTGTCACTCATTTCACAACTGCTTCTCTTCACCATGGTGACAAGATATTTGTTTTTGTTGATCCTCTTTTCCACTTACAGAGCTAGTTTACTGTTTTTCTTTGAAATCAATATTCAAAAACATTTAACCTACTGATGCCTCAATTAATGTAATTTTATTGGTATCTATTTTTATTTTGAAATTGACCAGTAGCTGCTGCATTTCCCACCCCCGGCTTATACTTGAGTCAATAAGTTTTACCAGTTTTTTGGGGTAAAATTGGGTGCCTCGGCTTATATTCGGGTCGGCTAATACTCGAGTATATACGGTATGTGAAAAGTTGCACCATCTGTGCCATGATGAAGCGACCAGGAAAATCCCCCGGACTGCTACAATCAGTAGCAGAGCCTACAAGACCATGGAAGGAGATTGCAATGGACTTTATAGTGGAGTTGCCGAAAAGTGGGGGAAACACGGTGATCTGGACTGTAATAGATTTATTTTCCAAACAGGCACACTTCATACCCTGCAGCGGACTACCCTCAGCCCACCAGTTGGTCAAACTGTTCCTGAAACACATCTACCGCCTCCATGGAGTACCAAGAAGAATTATCTCTGACAGAGGGGTCCAGTTCATGGCTAAGTTCTGGAGGAAGTTCCTACAGTCCATTGGGTCATCCCAGGGCCTTAGCTCAGCCTTTCATCCGAGCACCAATGGGGCGGGCAGAGAGACTGAATGCCATGGTTGAGCAGTACCTGAGGTGCTACGTGAACAATCAGCAGTCCAATTGGGCGGACCTCCTGTCTTTCGCTGAGGTCGCGTATAATAATGCTGTTCACAGTAGCATGGGGCTAACCCCGTTTAAGGTAGTGAGCGGCATGGACTTCGTCCCAATGCCTGAGTACCCAAGGGAGCCTCCCTCCTCAGCCAGCTTCACCGATTGGATGGCGACACTGAAAGCAACCTGGGAGAATGTCAAGAAAGCGCTAGCTAAAGCAGCACAAACCTATAAGAAACAGGCAGACAAACACCGAGCTCCCCAAAGGCCATTTCAATTGGGGGAGAAAGTTTACCTCTCCACAAAATATTTGAGGTTAAAACTTCCTAGCAAGAAATTGGGACCAAAGTTTATGGGACCATTCCCCATAGTAAAGATAATCAACCCGGTCACAGTGCAATTGAAGTTGCCCCGATTGCTAGGGAAGATACACCCGGTATTCCATAGTAGCCGCTTAAAACCTGTGGTCGGATCGACCCTGAGGCCGCTACCCCGTGAGCCCCCAGACCCCATGGTCATAGGGGGCCAGACCCATTATGAGGTGCAGCAAATCCTCAATTCAAGGTGGCACAGGAGACAAGTCCAATATTTAATCAAGTGGAAGGGTTACCGCTTATCAGAGGCATCTTGGGTAAAGGTGAAACATCCAGGCTGATCGCCTTATAGCCAAATTTCATGCAGAAAATCCAAACGAGCCGGGTGGGGGGGGGGGGTGTCACGTCCCTAAACTCTACATCTGTACTCAAATTGTTTTGCTTTGTGCAGGTCGCCCTCGGGAAGTGAGGGGAGCCGAATGTCAACTTGCAAAGCTTTCAAGTTGCCATGAGCAGGAGGGAGGGAGAACTGATAGAGCTGATTGATTTCCCTAACTGAAGATACATTTCATACATGCTTCGGTACCGCAATCATAAGGAGGGTGTTGGATTTCATAGCCAGCCAAAGTGGTTAATTGGAGAATGTGATTTATGACATGGCCAGGGAGGAGGGGAGAGACAGGGTCATAGGGGAACGTAAATCTACGTGGGATTAGTTCTAACTGCATCCGAATATTGCTGAAATGGTGCTCCTAATAAATGACTGTATTTCTTTTGAAGTTTGGCTCATGGCTCATGAATTAATTAGGGCATCTTTCAGAAACTTCACAACTTATATGTTAAACTCTCCAAGTGTGAGTTCCACAAGATGTCCCTGAACTATCTCAGCTTCAGAATATCACCAAAAGGTGTGGAGATGGACCCCAATAAGGTCAAGGTGGTTTTAGATTGGCAAGCCCCTAAAACTAGGAAACAATTACAAAGTTTTTTGGGGTTTGCTAACATTTTTTTTGTAAAGTTTTTTTTTATTTTTTATACACACACACACACAAACATACAATGTATTTTTGCTGAACAGAGTATTCAGCCGGTTAACAAATTTAAATAATTTTTAGTCCTTTCAACTAAAATTACAATTTCTATACCTTTTTTTTTGCCATAACATTCATTTTCATCTATTTTGTACCAATATTACCCTTCATTTTCATCTCTAATTTTGATCAAATTCCATTTTCCCTTCTATTCTATATTAAACCCCTTCCCATTATCATCTAATTTTTATATCCATCATCAAATTAATTAATTATGTGGTGTTACAGTTATTTAATTCTTATATTAATAAACCCACTTATTTTATAACATACATTTCCTTAACTAATACAATCCAACATTTTAATATAAATCAATTGATTATATAGATATCTTTTTCATTTATATATGAACCAGAAGAAAGAAAAACCTTAGTTGAATTTAAAAATATTCTAACTATTATCCTCTAATCATATAGCTTTCCCCCTGTATTATTCCAAATCATCACTTAATCGTTTGTACACACACCACTGTAAACCATTAAAAACATATCAATTATTATTCCAATTGTTTTTCAATTCATTTTCACATCATGATTTAACATTATTTCTTGCTACAATTCATATTTCAATTCTAGTCATATACATCATATTCCTCTTTCATTTCTTTCCTTTTTTCTCTTTCCATTTTCATTTTTACCTTTTTATTTCCCTTTTTCCTTTTGTGCCTTAAAATCCTGATCTCATCTGTTTTGCCCTATATTTCCCATTGTTCCCCCTCTCTTTTCTCTTTTTTTTATTTCGCCACTGTTTATCCCACTATTTATCCCAGTATTATCATTTTGTATTTCAAAGTCCTGAACTCTTCTATTTTGCCCTATATTTCCTGTTACTTTCCACCCTTTTTCTCTCTTTTTTACCTTTTCACTGTAAATCCCAGTGTAATGATTTAAGTTCTTTATACTCTTTCTGTTCCACCCTTCTTTCCTTATTTGTCTCTTTCCATCCTCTCTATTTTTTTCATTGTTAATCCCAATGTAATCTCTAAAAATCTCCTTTTTATTATTACTATCCACATGTTCAGTTACTTCTTCATATTTAATCACATTGTCTTTATCTTCTTTATTTTCAGCCTCTATGTCTTGCTTCTCCATCTTCATTTCCGTGTCCGCTTGCGTATGCTCCATCTCAGCTTTTGTGTCCTCAGATTTTAATCCTCCATGTAACATTGTAGTTATTTTTCTTATTTCCATTTTCCATGACAAGTACATCGATTTAATCATTTCTCTAATTTCCTGTGCCATTTTATTCTTTTTGAGTTAATGTTATTCCGATTTTAAAAGTTCCATTGTATTCCTTTTTTTTCCCCCAAAGTCAAGCCACTTTCAGAAAAAGAAATCCTCCCCAAAAGTTCTCACGGCTGTTATCTGTAAAGTTCACAATTTTCCAAAACAAAGACCAAGTTGCAATATTCCTTTTTACTCCTGAAGGTGTCTCTCTGCAATCCACAATTTCCGATTGTCTAACAAATATCCATTTTGTTTCAATCTACATTAACAATCTTTCTTAGCTTCTCTTTTTCTTTTTAGCTTTAAAAATATCAAATCAGTTTTATAGTCCAGTCTGAATTTAAACAGCTCTTCTCACTTCTTTTTTCCTTTTTTTTAAATTTATACAACACTTCTGTTATAGGGCTTATTGTCCATTCTCTTGTTTTTCTTGAAATTCGAAAAAGAAAAGAAAAAAAAAGGATCTATTTATTTCTTTCCGATTCTTTAATCAATCTTGGAGCAATTTCTCTAGTTATTTAAAATTTTCCAAATTATTTCCAAATAATTTTGTTCAAAAGTCAATTTTCCATTGGGTTTTTGTCCCTTTAAGATTACGCTTCAAAATCTTCTTTTCTTCCCCCTGTGCTCATTAGCTGCTGTTTTATCGCTAGGGGTCTTAAAGTTAATTTTTTTTTCCTTATTGTTGTTTCAACGATGGGTTGGCTGTCACTCACCTGGCTTCAAAAAACTCTGTTCCATTCATCACTCCTGCTCAATGCTTAGTCTGGTTGCCCCAGCTTCATGACAGCCGCAATGGCTGCTGTCCCCCGCCGCCGAGTCATAGAGAGTTTCCTCTGACCTTCGAGGTACTTGCCTGTTCCTCTTGGTCTTCTGAGGTGCCTCTCCTTCTTCCCCGTCCCTACAGGACGGTTCTGGTCCGAAGACCCCTTGGCAGCAGTTCGTCAGTCCGGGTTTTCGTGGAGCTCATCAGAGCCCGCTAATTCCCTGACTGTCTCACCGCGATGCTTCTGGTTGAATCCTGGGATTTGCTAACTTCTACCGTCAATTTATACCATAATTTGCCCAGGTAGCACTTCCACTCACGGATCTATTGCAGAGTAAACACCTGACTAAAACCCCACGTCCAAGTTACCCTCTCACATGGACAACCACTTGCCAAGAGGCATTTGAACACTTGAAATACCTGTTCACTAGGGAACCAATCTTACGGCATCCAGACCCATCCAAACTGTTTGTGGTACAGGCGGATGCCAGCGAGGTGGCAGTAGGGGCAGTACTTCTCCAGGCCAATGAGGATGGAACCCTCCAACCGTGTGCATACACATCACGGAAGTTGAACGACACTGAACGCAATTGGCCAATTTGGGAGAAAGAGGTTTTTGCGGTTTGGTGGGTGTTCATGATGTGGCACCATCTATCGGAGGGGGGGAGTGACCCCTTTGAAGTATGGACAGACCATAAGAACTTGGAGGCCCTGCAATCCCCGCGGAAACTATCCCCAAAACAGGTCCGCTGGGCACTTTATTTCCGTAGATTTCAATTCAACCTGAAATACATCCAGAAAACCACAATACAATAGTACTAGGGAGGTAGTCGTACAGGCAATATTGCCGGTACAATCAATCCAAACAAACACAGCTCCAACCACTTTAGCAGCTTCACAGAGTTGCAGTGGCAGTGGCGAGGACATATCCCATGTTATTCAAGAAGCCCTCACCACTGACCCTTGGTTCAAGGAGAACCAAGCGTGGCTGACGAAAAGGGAGGGGTTTACATGGAAGGGGTCCAAGCTATATGTCCCCAAAACTGTACGATTAACAGTTTTACAGTGCTGCCACGATGTGCGGGCAGCTGGACATTTTGGCTTCCTAAAAACATTACATTTAGTGAACCGGCAGTTGTGTTATCTGTAGTACTATGAAAGTCAGGCCGGGGAAACCTCCAGGGCTATTACAACCAGTGGCCAATCCAACTCAACCATGGCAAGAAATAGCCATGGATTTTATAGTCGATTTGCCAGAAAGTCAGGGAAACACCGTTATATGGACGGTCATCGACTTATTCTTGAAGCAAGCACATTTTGTTGCCTGCTCTGGATTACCTTCAGTGAAGACACTAGCAAGATTTTTTATTGTACATATTTATCAGCTCCATGGCATTCCACAGAGGATTATATCAGACGGGGGGTACAGTTTACCGCAAGGTTCTGGCGGAAGTTCCTAGAACGAGTGGGTAGCAAACAGGGTCTCAGTTCAGCCTTCCATCCCGCCACAAATGGGGCAGTAGAAAGAGCAAATGCCATGGTTGAACGGTATCTGCGCTGTTATGTGAACCATCAGCAAAACAATTGGGCTGAACTACTCCCTTATGTAGAAGTAGCATATAACAACGCAGTACACAACAGTACCAGATTCACTCCATTCAGAGTAGCTAGTGGTTGGGAGTTCATGCCTATACCCGAGTGTCCCTCAACTGTTACAGAGAACACGGATGTGCAGGAATGGATGGCCCAAGCACAACAGGTGTGGACGTCTGTTACAACAGCTCTACAACAGGCAGCAGACAAATATAAGTGGTAGGCTGATAAAGCCTGACAACCCCAAGAACCGTTTTCTGTGGGCCAACGGGTCTTTCTATCTACGAAATATTTGAATCTACACCTCCCAAGTAGGAAACTAGGAACAAAATACATCGGGCCCTTCCCGGTAGTACGTGTAATCAACCCGGTATCGGTGCAGCTCAAGTTGCCTCGACTGTTGGGGAAAACACATCCCGTCTTCCACTGTAGCCTACTTCGCCCGGTACGTTCATCCACCCTACGGAAAACAAACCTTGTACCACCCCCTCCAATAATAGTGGATGGCGACCAGCACTATGAAGTCAAAAAGGTGCTGGACACACAGTGGTATAGGGGTAAGCTCCAATACCTTCTCCTGTGGAAGGGATATCCCATCTCCTAATCCTCCTGGGTCCCAGAAAGAGATGTAAATGCTCCCCGACTGATCGCTAGGTTCCACAAAAAGTATCCAAGGAAACCAGGGGGGACAATACCTCCACAACCCATGTCTTACTGCAATTTTTCTGTTACAGACACCATCTCTGTGGTAGAGGGGGCCGCATGTCAGCTCCAGCGGGTCAGCCAGCCCGGAGCTGCCATTCAGAGGGAGCTGTGCGTCCAATGTCCAGCACAGTCACCATCCCACCAAGCCCAGCTGAAACGTTGCCATGACATTGAGAGATGTAAGCTCTGTGGCCACGCCGAACCCCACCTGTGCCAGAAGCAACTGGAATCCGACTGGCCTGAGAAACCTTGCCGAACTGCCAGGATGCCATGTGGCTGCCAAACAGCTGAGGGGCGTGGCAATGACATCACCCAGGACAGCAGAGAGGGCCGAAAGAGGTCTGAAAGGCAGTGGGTGGGGGATGGAGGAGGGAGAACCCAGCCGAGTAGATAGAAGGTTTTGGCAGGCAGGCAAGCTGGGGGTGTAACTATTATGCTGTCTTAATGCCGAGAGCAATTACTCTGGGACACGTTGGAGGAAAGACATGTGTGATTGGGTGATGGGAGGGGTGGTGTTTATTGTATAAAAAGTAGCAGAGAGCACGGGCATGTAGCCCTAACAAAAGATTCAATATTGTCAGTATGTGCCAGGAAGTTAATAAAAGAAGGCAGCAACAGACGAGGTTTGTGTCCTTTCTTTTGCATTCTGTTTGGAACCTGACACTAGTATTATCAACACATAATGAACACAAACTTTCCATAGAGAATCCCAGTATATGAATTTTATCTAAGGTTTTTTAATAATGATCTAAATGATCTCTAAGTACTAATGGGTCAAACCTATAGGAAGTAGGATTAACTTTAGCCAAAAGGTAATTAGAAGAAATCATGCTCCAACAAGACCATGTCTGTTTCTACAAGTAAAATGGCCTTTTGGATACTTTCTGGAATTATCCGTAAGGCTCAGATAAAGTTATTCTGAATGGTTCCAAGAATGTTAAACTTTGCAAAACAGCAAGTTTGGGACTACCTTAGCTTGGAAAACCTTGCAAGCTGCAGGAATATAATGGGCTAATTAATTTTTAGTTAAAGTAAGTATACCAGGCTTCAGTAGATTTATTAGTTTTTTACTAGACTTATTAGATATTTTTATCTGGATTGCCTCCCGGTGTCTTACTGTGTCTCTCCAGTACAACTTGCTAGCTCACCTGCTAAAAATATATAGAAAAACCTATTTTACAGCAGATGATTAAAATAGAAGATAGAAAAAAGAATGAGAACTCCAGAAGGAATAATGCTTAAAATGTTGCTCCTGTGGGTTCAGGCAAAAGAACTATGGTAAGCGGGAGAGGTACTTTAGCACCATATAGATAGTGGAGGGGTTTCCCACTGAAAGTGGATAGTAGTGGATATTCCAGAAGTATTATCCATGCAATCATTTTTTAAAAATGTAAACATAAATAAAATAGATTAAATGTCATGTCTAATTAAACTGCAGTGGAGATGATTAACATAATTTTAAACTATATATTACTGAGAGAAGATATACATGAACAAATGAAGCAAGTATTGGGACATATGATTAAGACTATAAACTCAAGATAAGTTACCTTGTGTGCCAACAATCTCCATGTGAAGATGTGCAAGTCCACTGGCAGTTGACAATGCTAGTTTTATCATTCCCTCTACAGTAACAGTATGCCTGTTCAGATAATCAAAAAGAGAGCCATGCTCATGATAATTTGACACTAGCCAGAGTTGTGTCCATGTACCATTATCTGCAAATCAAAACAATAAAGGAACAATTAAAATTAAGGGAACAAAACAAACAAAACACACTGGAAAATGCACACGTTATTTTAATCCCATGAAGAATATTAACTACTGTTACCTTACTACAGTAAAATCTTTAAAAAAGGAAAGCATTTCTATTTGCATCAAAAATAGTGATTATAAACTTGCACATACCAGCTGTTTAAATCCTAATAAAGTCATGGAAATTTAAGTAACCCAAAAATCATTGCAAAGAATTATGTAATAAATACAATGCTTTTAAAAAATCTATGATGAAAAACACGTCTAAAATCCAGATTAAAATATTTCTTAAGTCATTGCAAAATAAGCCATTTGTACAATCAAAATTTCCAATTGCAAGCAATTCATTTTAGTTTTTAATATCAATCTATAAAATTATGCTCACTTGAAAGGTAGTTTCTTCAAACTGAGGTTGACTCCTGGTAACTTAATGGACACATCCATTGACAACAAGCTGGATGTAGGTTGCTACTGCCTTCCAGGATTTTTTTTTTTTACTTCCCAGTCTAGTTTACACTCTTAGTATCTCCTGGTGGTTCTTAGTACTCAAGTACTTAGGTTGGGAACTGCTGTTATTTAGTTATCCTTGCAAGTAAATCTAGTGAAATTTATTCCAGGTAAAGATTCAGTGTTTCCCAGCCTTGGCAAGTGTCAGATGTGTATTGGTTTCAACTCTTAAAATTCTCTACAATCGCCATGCTTCCTGAAGAATTCTGGATGTTGAATTCGACACACAAGGAGAACATCCAATTTAGCAGAGTAAGAGCTACTTAATATAAGCTTTTAAGAGAGGTTCAAACATTAACATAAAATCATTACAATTTTGTTTCCAAATGAACAAAAGGATATTTTTTTAAAAAAATAGTTTCAAACAGTGTTTTTTCTTAATATAGAGCATGCTTAGCCATTATGTCATTAATGTTTCTCATTACTGGTATGTAATAAGTTACATGATAAGCAAAGGAGTCCATAAATGTTTTTCTAAATGTCACAACCTTTGTTGTCTGCAGCTATAAATCCAAGAATATTTTAATGACGTAACATTACTGTTTGATAGATTTCTGCTTCACGAAACCATGAGCGTTCTTCTCTTGAAGAGAATATTTTACCGCAACTTCTTCTCCTCTCCAATTTCCTCTCCAGACTTCTCCAAATCGACCTTTTCCAATACTTTCTTGTAGTACAATTGTTCTTGCAATTGTTCTTTGAACAAGTAATGGCAAACCTAAAATAAAAGTTTTTACGATCAGTGATAAAGAACCAATTAATCAATCAATCAATCCAGGCTTCTATCAAAAGACCGTTGAAGTCTCTAGCTATTACTAATTTATTTATTTATTTATTTATTTATTGAATTTTTATACTGCCCTTCTCCTTTCGGACTCAGAGCGGTGAACAGCCAGAATAAAACATTTATATACAAAAGTTAAAATAATTTTAAGATAATTATATAGAGTTTGGCCCATAATTTTAAAACATTCAATTAAAATCAATATCAATTTTAAAAACCAACGTAAAACGTAAAATCAGGCCAGCCCGGCTAATTGAAAAATTCTAGTTGGCCATGCTTTATCTTTGGTCATAAATAAAGGAGACCAATTCTGCTTTGTCAAAAAAAAAAAGGAAACTTCAAATAATAGTTCATCATTTATTTCCACTAACCATAGTAAATGCTGTCAGTATATAAGAATTTATGAACTGGAATAGCCATAACAAGTCAGTCAATGGGAACTGTTTGGTGACTGAGACACAGGATTTGTTGTGAGACATGTCAGATGGCTCGGAGCCTGGGCGTGGCTTAGCTTAACTGTTCTGTGTATATAAGAGTTTGTTTGTCTTTGCTTGGTGTTCCTTGCTTCTACTTCTTGTCCTTGTCCTTGCTTCTTTTTCTCTCTACCACGTTGCAAGAGCTGCATGGGTATTGTATACATGCATCATGTTTTATATTATTGTATATAAAGAAGTTTCTTCTGTAAATGAATCCTGCTGAATTATTTACTTGTGTGCTGGCTGGATAACTACAGACTGATAAATACTTCTGGGCAGTTCTTTGGTTGCATTAATCATCCAATCTTATCCTATTTCACTTGCTATAAACACACAAAAATGTTGTAACATTTTTTTAAACCAATGCAACTTCCTACTCCCCATATCTAGGGAGATTTTATCTCTAAGGAGTCTTATCATATTTCCTCTAACTTTTGAATGTGTAATCTAAATCAATTCAGTGGATCTCAAATCTGTTAAAGGTGAAATAGTTTTCCAGTTAGGGTCTAATCAAATCTGGTTTGTACATACCTGTTTGCTTTGCGAGATAGACCATGCCAGGAAACAGACTCCACAAGTCTGACTGGAACTGGAACTACACTTTTATTGATATTGGCTATAGTAACAGAACCTTGAAATGAGTTTTCTTACTCCTTCCCTCTTATACACTACAGGTAGTCCTTGGATTACAGCAGTAATTGGGACCAGGATTGCCATAACTAAGGCATGTGTTTGTAAAGCACAATGTCATGTGACCACATCACTTACTAACAATTCTGCCAGTCCTGGTTGCCGTTATAACCCCAGGACTACACAGGTCATTAAGCAGGAAGAGGCAGGAGTCCCAGGAAAGGTGTGTAGGAAGGCTGCAGGCACCCACTATGGAGTGTGAGTGGACTGGCAGGGGTCACAGTTGGGTCAGTGGACGCCACAGGTGGGCACTATGGATGCAGATGGGCCAGCAGAGGCTGCAAGCAAGTGCTATGGATGCAGATAGGCTGATGGAAGCTGTGGAAAGGCCAGTGGAGGCCATGGGCAAGCAGGGTTGTTGCTGTAGGCAGGGTGTGTGATGGAATGTGGGTTGGGGGGAGGTGTTACAGAGTACAAGATCTCATACTCCATACCAGGCTCCTTGGGAGACAAAATGGTGGGAGCAACTTGTGACCTTCTCCGACAGTTTCCCCATTGACTTTGCTTGTGGGAAGCTGTCAGAAAAGGATGCAAATGGCAATCATGTAATTGTGGCTCACTGCAATGTTGTAACTGTGAGACAGACACCTGGACTACAATCACTGTGGGGACCCAGCGATGGCTGGAACTTCGAGGTCCCGTTGTAAGTCCATTTTTTAAAGTGCCACTGTAACTTTGAATGGTTGCTGAATGGATGTAAACCAAGAACTACCTGTAGTAAATTAGGCAAAAGTCAGCTTTAGCTCTTTCTCACACTTTTGTTGTCTCTTGGGCTTATAGCATGTTTTTCCAACCATCATCAATGCCTCATTTCTCCAAGGACACCTACTTGACTCCTTTATAGTACCCAAAGTACATGACAGCTAACGCAGTATAGTACTTAAAATGTTGGGCTGACACCATGAAGACCCAGGTTCTATTCTACCTTTACCCATAGAACCTTAACAGGTGATGGTGGGCTAATCATTCCCGCTAGCCCCAATCAGGGTTCTTGTGGGGCAAAATAGGAGGAATAGCACTAGGTATGCTGCCCTGAGTTCCTGAAGGAAAACTGGAATGTAAATGTAAAGTAAATGTAAATATATTAACAGTAGAAGTGGTCCTTGGTTAGCAACCACTCATTCAGCGACTGTTTAAAGTTGCAATGGTGCTGAACAAGTGGTACGGTACTTTCAATTGGTCCACAAATTTTGGGCTGTTGCACAGTCCCTGTGGTCACATGATTGTGATTTGAGGGCTTGGCAACTGGCTACAGCACTATTAACAATATAACATTTTAAAAATCATTTACTAGAATATGGGGAAATTACTCTATTACCTGAGCCTGAGCCTGAAGTGGTCATATCATAAATTAATTTTTTTAAAGTAGTTCCTTCAGATATAAATGGTTGGTCCATTGAAGGCTCTTTTTCACTTGGAAATTGATGGTGTATGACTGTGCGATTATGGCAGATATAAAGAATCAACATAAGTGAAATGCAAACAAAACAAACTGGCACACCAATGACAGCAGCCAATTCCACTGGTCCTAGAGTGGAAGAAAACTTCCCTGGTACAGGACCTAAGAATGTAAACAGGGAACACAAAAGAGGAAACAAACAACTCATTAGTTAAATATTATGCTGAGGACTTGGTAGTGTGTAAAATAAAACACAATAAAATTGTGCTTTATACTGTAGATATGTTTCACCATAGAGAATCCCCTCTATTTTCTGCTGCCAAAACAAAAGATTATTACCTGGTGTTGGAATCGGAAGATCTATTTTATTGCAGAAGTCTTTATCGCAGCAATGAGGCACTGTAATTACTCCTTTACTTGTTGAAACAGCACAAACAAATGGCCTGTCTCTGGGAAATAGATCAATTTCTGCAAGGCACATGCTATTGCGTATGATATGGTTTCTATTCTGTGTTACTGAAGTAATGCAGAGCCCATCTGTTGTGCATGTAAAATTCTCTTTCATACAGTGCAGACAAAAGCACCACAAGGCTGTTTAAAAGAAAAATGTTTAATATTAGTGATGTTTTAAATAGTTAAAATTATAATATGAAAATGTCCCAGAAAGCTACTAAACTCAAATTTACTTTATGAATAGCTCTGTATTTTATTGACAGCATTTAACTCAGGGACAAAATGGCTCAACAAGTTTTCACATGAAAATTCCCTCTATCATAGTTCTGGTTTGCTATATTGTTGTTATTATTTATTAAATTTATATGCCACCCAACTCACTGTCTAGCACCTCTGGGTGGCTTACAGCAATATAAAAGCATAATATAAAACAATAAGAACAGTAAATTTTTTAATAATATTCAACATTCAGAATTAAAACATCAAAATCAAACCAAGAACTAGTGTTGTGGCCCGTCAGCGGCCTGTGCAGCTAGTAGCTGATTCTGACAGTGAGGAGGCTGGTGTGGTGCTGCGCTAGCAGCCTGTGCAACTGGCACTCGAGTCATACAATGAGGAGGCTGGAGACGATGTGGTGCCAGAGGCGGGGATTCAGCCAGGGCCTTCAGAACCTCCAGAAGCTCCCATAAGTGAAGAGGAAGAAGAGGAGGAGCCACTTCTCGATGCACAGGCGCGCAGAGCTGCCAAAAGGCAGGAGTGGTTCCTCAGGAGGAGGTCTCCTCGAGAGTAAGACTTGGGGCTAATTGGCCACTCCCTTAGCCTATTTAAGGAAGGACGACGACTGAGGCAATTTGCAGGGAACAACTTCGTTCACTCTCCTTTGCGTCCTGATCTTAGTTCTCTTATCAGTTTCCTGCAAATTGCTTCTGGGCTTTCTGCCAACCATAGTAAGATTACAATTATTTATTCTTTGGATTCTTGTAGGCTGTTAAGAAAGTTAATTAACAGCCTTTATTTGAAAGACTGATTTAATTTAGTAAACTAAGGTTTGTACAGACTTTGTGTGTGCTGCGTTCTTTGGGGTCTGTAGCTGGGGCAGAACAACTAGGTAACCAATGTGTAAAAGGGACCAATGTGTAAATGGGGTGGAGGTGGGATGTTCTACTAAAAAGATGATTTGGGGCTGGAGACTAAAACATATGAAGAACAGTTGCAGGAATTGGGTACATCTAGTCTAGTGAAAAGAAGGGCTAGGGATGACATGATAGTAGTGTTCCAATATTTGAGGGGCTGCCACAAGGAAGACGAGGGTTAACCTATTCTCCAAAGCACCTGAAGGCAGGAGAAGAAGCAATGGATGGAAACTCATCAAGGAGAGAACCAACCTAGAAGTAAGGAGAAATTTCCCGACAATGAGAACAATTAACCAGTGGAACGGCTTCCCTCCAGAAGTTGTGGGTGCTCCATCACTGGAGATTTTTTAAGAAAAGATTGGACAGCCACTTGTCTGAAATGGTATAGGGTTTCCTGCTTGAGCAAGGGGTTGGACTTGAAGACCTCCAAGGTCCCTTCCAACCCTGTTATTCTGTCATCAAAGGTGGTTGCGCTAATAGCATCAAGGACCCTGTCCACTTCATTAGGTCCAACAGGATCAAACTGTGCCCAGATAACGAGGGCTGCCAGGTGACACTCTGAAGACACAATGACAGCTGAGAAATGATGGTGTTTTGCCACTCTTACCAGCACAAGGTAGGCCTTAATTGCGTCTCTCACCCATGTCCTGTCGGATTCGTCCTTTTACTCCAGCAGTGCTGTATGTGTCTCTTGGCCCTTTTCAACAGCCTCAACTTCTTCGTGAACTGTGGGGTGTGCCAGGTATGATGGGACAAGAGAGGCTGCACATGTGCTATCCTTTTCAAAGCTTCAGCCACTCAGATTCCAGGTTGTGACCAGCAGGACCATGTAGCAGATCCCATGAGTTCCCTTGGAACCTTTTTAGGTCCATCAGTCGCTAGGAGTGGACTGCTCAAATGAGTCCAGGCTCCCTGCGGTAGTGGGGCAGCATGAGAAAATCTCAAGAACAGCAGGGCGTGATCTGACCATGATGGGAGGACATAATGATAGATCTCCCACCAGATCAAGCTGCCATTGCTCCAACAAAAGAAAAGCATATCCGGAGTGTGGCTGCTGTCCCAAGTGGGGCTATGGATGATCTGGGATAGGCTCATGGCAAGGGCTCATGGTGGCCATGAACTCAGGCTAAGGCTGGGAGGTTGCTACACAGCAGGGAGGCTGGTACAGTAGCAACAATCCCAAATGATCCCATGCACTCAGCTTCAGGAGCAGTGTCTCACAACCAGACACTTGGGGAGCATGGCCCATTTAATAGAAAAGAATAGCATCCCTCACACACTTTTCTTTAGTATGAAATATATTACCATTATCATTCAAACAATGGTGAACTGAATTCTACAGATTTGAGGTTCAATTCCTATATGTATAGTGTATGTATATGTGTGTGGGGGAGTAAACCATTATTTTTGTCTTTTTTAATGGCTTCACAAACTTCCCTTGAGGTAAAATTCCTCAAGCAGCTATCTTCTATTAGCATACAACAAAATTGAATTTGAGTGGAGCAAAATCAAAT
Organism: Ptyas mucosa; assembly: GCA_012654045.1. NCBI lineage: Eukaryota > Metazoa > Chordata > Lepidosauria > Squamata > Colubridae > Ptyas > Ptyas mucosa. Next base: position 135,731 of record WNWU01012508.1, read on the forward strand.
CAAATCAAATCAAATCAAATCAAATCTTTGTTACAGTCAAAGACCAGCATAAGGAAGGTAGGGTAAAAAAGATTAAAAGCATAAAAATACAGTACATAAAAATAAAAAATACATATGAAAAGCTAAAAAATATAGAAATAAAAATCTAAAAAAGTCTAAAAGGAGTGTAGGAGCAGTAGATGGGTATAGTGGAGCATGGCAAATTAGATCTATCACAATACAGAGCACTCTAGAATGTCCATCTATTTTTCTTTCTCTGCTGCCCCTTCCACGTCATCATTAATGGGTTGTGATCCGCCCACTCATTTGGTAGAATTTCCACCGCTTCTATTTCTCTCATTAATATGCTGGATACCCATACCATGTCTAACCTAGACCAGGACTTGTGTGGGTTCGAGTAATATGTAAATTGTTTGGTTTCAGGATTATAGAACCTCCAACTATCTATCATGTTTAACTCTTCCACCATATCTGTAAAAGTTCTGGGTAATACATTTTTCTTATTTTTATTTTGCTGGGTACATTTATAGTCTTTTCTCACATCTAAAATAGCATTAAAATCTCTAATCAGACATACATTTTCCATTTTTTGATCCATAATTTTCTCATGCACTTTTTTATAGAATTCTAATTGTTTACTGTTTGGAGCATATATTACTACCAATAATATATTTTTGAAATCAAGTCTTAACTCTATCATCACTATTCTACCTTCAGTATCTATATATCTTATATTGCTATCTGTTCCTTCCTTTATATATACCACTACTCCTCTTTTTTTTTTCTTCTGCCAAAGATGAATATGCTTTACCTAATTTCTTATTTTGTATATATTTTATGTCTTGTTTTCTTATGTATACCTCCTGGAGGCACACTATATCCAATTTTTGTTTCAGAATTTTTTTGAAAATTTGGTATCGTTTGGATGGTGAGTTGAGTCCGTTTACATTCACTGACGTCCATCTAAATGGTATATATCTTCTATTTAGCAACGTGGCCAGGAACCAGTACTCTTTTCGCAAGTCTCTTATTCTTTTAGGGATTTGTTTCAAAGTTATTATTTCTTTATTCCTATAATGCATAGGTTCGTCCTTCGTTATTTTGTATACAATATCCCTCACCTTTCTTCTTACAAATCTTATATGTACCTCCTGAGGGAGTTTGTGTTGCCGGGCGTAATTTGTGTGAACCCAATACACTTCATATAATTCATTTATTATTTCTTCCCTTTCTCTTTGGAGAGACTCAGCTATCATCTCTGCCATTATCATCGTCAGGTCTTCCTCCCTCTCTTCCACTACATTTTGGAAACGTAGGTAAAATGCTGCTTTTTCCATTTCCAATTGCGCTACTGTATTCTCAAGTTCCTTATTTAATCCTGTCATTTTTGTATCCAATGCTTCCAGCTTTCCTTCTGTTAATTCAGTCTTTTGTTCTATTTCTTTTATTCTTTGATCATTTTTTTGAATAATTTCTTGTATCAGGTCCATTTTTTCATCAATCTTTTGGATGTCATTCTTAACTTCTCTCTTTACCTCATCCATGTCTTTTCTAGATTGTTCATGATTTCTGGTCATGCATTCTTGCAGTTTAACCATTGTTTCTTGGATTGTCATTAATGTAGCTTGCATCATTGGCATACTAGGTGTGCTGGGTTGCTCCTCTGATGCAAACATTCCCTCCAATGTTTTCTGTGACACCGGGGAGGCCGATGTTCCTGCTAAGATTGATGTTATTTTCTTTCCCGTTTTCAACGTTGTTGTAGTAGTGCTCGTCATTTCTCTCAAAATTCTATATTGTTCCTCCAATATTTTATCAACTTTCTCCCAAATCACCATCCAAAATTTTGAATTATCTTTTTCTCTTTTCTTTAAGTAAATTTCCTTTGACTAGTTAGTTATCTCTATAAAATCTTCATAAAAAATGTAGCAGTACTATAGGTTTAAGTATAATATAAATGTTACAATATAATACTAATATACGTTAATATAAATGGATGATATAGGTATAAATAGATATAAATATGTATAGATATGTATAAATATGTAGTTTAGATAATCACAAACTTAATCAATTCTTAATACTTAATAATTAATTAATAAATATAATACTTAATTTATCTAAAATTACAAAAACAATTTTTTGTTCAAATTTAATTAAATTTAATTACTTCCCAATAATTACTTCTAAGTAACTATAATTATATAGATCTCAAATATTCTAGCTTACTATATATTATTTTATATACTATTTTATTATTACTAAACAAGTATCGCTATAGTTCTTAATTCTAATAAGTATCAATCACAATTATCTATATTTAAGTAAAAGAGGGCTTTATAAGAACAATATGTTTCCAATGTTTTATGAGTTCTGTGAATCTTGTTTGTTATATTTTCAACAAAGGGGAAAACCAACTCGCTTCTTTGTCACATTGGAGTCTTTCCCTGTTTCAATATGGTGATCTCCAATCTGCACAGTCACAGTCTGCAGTTTTTTATTCTGCCAAACTACCTCTCTCCTTCCGTTAGGGCAGCCAAAAAAAGGGGAGGATACAAAGGTTGTCTGTTTTTCTTTAAGTCTCTGTGGTTTAAATCCACTTCTCCTCACCTTCATTTTTCGCTATTTTAGTGTCTTTTATTCTTTCTCCACTGGTCTATGTTCCGTCCTCTTCCTTTCTGCTCACCTCTACAGTTGCCGCCTCCTTTACGCTCTGAGTTCTTCTCTTTTCGTGCTACCCCTCCGGAAAAATATTTCCTCCTCAGTTTTGCGCCAAATCACCCAGATTTTTGACTCTCGTTGTCTGCTCACCCTCGGCAATCTCGCACTGTATTCACTCCTCCGCTCCCAATGATCTCAATCGGCTCGTCAAGCCTCCGGGCCAGCTGTGCTCTTCGCACCGGCTGTCTTCTTCCAAGCCTGGAATGAGGGATCTTCTCGGTACGGCGGGAGATCGCACCTCTCCTTGCCTCCCCCAAAGTTTCCCCTCCTTATTCTCGATCTCTCCAGGATCGGTCTTCACCAAAAAAGGCACCAAAAGCTCAGAAAACCAGCATCAGAAAGAGAGCGCTTCTCTCCTGTGCCACCACAACTCTACGTCACTGCCGGAAGTTTCTGGATTTCAAATTTTTTAATTATCTCTTATTTTTTGGATTGACTAGTTTTATGTTTTGAGAATTGCTGGTGGAAAAAGACTTTAGACTCACTCCTTTTTTTTCTTTCTCTCTATATATTTAGAGGTTTTTGTTTTTTTCTTTTTCACTGGATTTAATGGAATTGGATTTTAAAATATTTTTCCCTTGGATTAAGACTTGAAGAGTCAGAAGAAATCTTTTTTAATTTATTCTATTTCTTGTTGGTTTTTATTATCTTCTCTTTTTTCTTTCTTTTTTTTTCTTTTTACCAAACCCACTTTGTTTTGGATTTTTGATTGTAGTTTGACAAGAGGAGTTTTTTAAACTTTTGGAGGGTGGAGGGAAATCTTGGTTTTTTTCTCTTTTTTCCCCCTTTTCTCTTTTTTTTCCTCTCCACATTATTTTATTTTAACTAATTCAACAATCCATTGAATTCGATATTTGGATTACAAATAAACTGCAAGTAGAATACAAAGTATTTGAAAAGACGAGAGCCCTGGTGGCGCAGCAGACTAAAAGCACTGTTATTAACAGTGTTATTAACACTGTTATTAACACCAGCTGCCTGCAATTACTGCAAGTTCAAATCTCACCAGGCTCAAGGTTGACTCAGCCTTCCATCCTTTTTAAGGTAGGTAAAATGAGGACCCAGATTGTGGGGGCAATAAGCTGACTTTGTATAAATATACAAAAGTATGAAGGCTATTGCTTAACGCATTGTAAGCCACCCTGAGTCTCCAGAGAAGGGCAGCATATAAATCAAATTTTAATTTTTTTTAAAAAAAATGAAATTTACACAGCCAGCACCAAGCCCCTCAGCGCCAGAAAAGCAGAAAAATCCAGAGATGATGGAATTACGAAATTTTATACAATCACTTCATGATGATATAAAACAGGAATTAAAAGAAAATGGATATTCATCCTACAGTTGGGTAGTTAATATATAGAAAAATTATGCTTGTGACTTTAAATGATATAAAAGGAATGATTGGCTGTGCTATGCTCAGGCAGCCATAAAAGGAAATAGGAAGCCTAGGAGCTCCTGCTCCTGCTATTTGATGGTTGATAGCCTGATGATGGACTGTGTGTGACTGAAGAGAACTGTAAGCAAACTATGTTTTGTGTTGGAGAGTGATTATTTGAAGACGTGTTATCATTGTTTTGGGAAACCAAGTTTGTTTTTTCACTAAGAGTAAAGACTATTTATTTTTCTTTCACCGCTCAGAGTCTGTGAGTATTTGTGTGTTTAACCAGCAACATATCTCTTTGCTGTCCGGTCCATTGTCTACTATGCAGAGGGAAGTTTTACCCTCAACAGAAATGAAAGAAATGATGGGGGAAAATGAGGAGAGGATTCAGAAAGTAGAAGAAAAAATAGAAATGACAGAAAAAAAAAAGTTGAGGAGCTGGAAGAGAAATTGGTTTCAACAGACAAGTCACACAAAAAAAACACAATTATCCTCTTGCAGATGGAGTGTTCTGACTTTTACTTAAGATTTCAAAACATAGAGGAAGAAAAGGGAGAAAATTTACCTGAAGTAATTGCAGAGGTTCTGGCTGAGGCTTTGGAACAACCCAAGGAAGAAATATTAAACGAGATTGATGAAGCATTCAGAGTCTACACTAGATATGCAATAAGGAATAAACTCCCAAGAGAAGTGCATGTAAGATTTACAAAGAGGGCAAAGAAAACAGAGATATTACAAGCGGCAAGAATTACAACACTGAAATATAAAGATAAGGAACTTGTGGTATTAAGACAAATACCTAAAAGAGTTAGAGATTTGAGGAGAGAGTATCAATTCCTAAAGAAATTCTTAATAAACAAAGGAGTGAGCTTTAGATGGCTAATACCTGAAGGAATTATGGTGACATGGCAAGAACAACAATATAGATTGGACACGCTTGAAAAAGCAAAATTATTTTATCAGCAATTTTGTGGACCCTTGGAGGAAGATTTGGGAGCTGTAGGTGGGGCAAAAGAGAGAGGGGAAGAGAAAGATAAAGAGGAAAAAGCAAAAGAGAAAGAGCGTTAAGAGAGGGAGCCAGAGCCAAAGACCCAATGGAACAAAGAGAGACAAGAGCGATGAAATTAAAAACTAGTAATAAGTAAAACATGGAAGAATAAATTAAAGCAATTTCTTTAAATGTAAATGGACTGAATGCAGCGATAAAAAGAAATAGAACATTGGCTAAATTAAATACTTTGAAGATGGACATTATATGTTTACAAGAAGTACATATTAGAAAACAACATTTAAAATTGTTACAATATCCAAAATTAGGACTCTTATTTACATCATTGACACATCAAAGTAAAAGAGGTGTGGTATTGTACATTAAAGGAAAATTAGAACCCAAGTTAATTTTTGAAGACGAGGAAGGCAGGATTTTGATGGTGGAAATAAAAATGAACTTTAAACAAATACTTTTGATAGCACTATATGCACTGAATGAAAAACAAGAAGAATTTTATCGGAAACTACACAAGAAAATTATAGAGTTGGACTATGAAAATATATGTATAATGGGAGATTTCAATGCAATAACAGATGCAGGATTGGACTATAAAACAATGAAGGTAAATAAAAAGCCTAGAAGTACACTGCCGAAATCGTTTTTCACAATGATAGAAGAATTAAGTATTCAAGATATTTGGAGACAAAAACACTTGAAAGAGAGACAATACACTTTCTATTCAAATAGACATATATCATGGTCAAGGATAGATATGATATGGATGTCAATGGGTCTTACAGAGACTGTGCAAGAAGTAAATATTGGTTCTAATATATGGGCTGATCACAGCCCAATTACAATAATATGGAAAGGGCAAAAGAAAAAGACAAGGTGGAGTTTGAATGCAGCAATTTTAAATGAAAAAGAGTTTCAGGACTTTGCAGAAAAAGAATTGGAAGTATTTTTTAAAATAAACAAGAAAGAGGATACATCACTTCAAAATGTATGGGATACAATGAAAGCATATATTAGAGGCCTAGCAATAACATACTTGGGAAAAAAGAACAAAAAGAAATGGCAGAAACAAGGAAGATTAGAAGAGGACTATAAGAAATTGGAAAAAGAATTTCAGAAAGATACCTTAAATAAAAAAATTAAGGAATTGATGGAATTAAAAAAACATGAAATAAATTTGAATGAACAAGAAGCATTAGCAAATAAATTGAGAACAACCAAACAGAATTTTTTTGAAAATGCAAACAAACCCGGAAGATGGCTAGCGTATAAGTTAAGAAAAGAGAGGGAGAAGAAAATAATAAAATGTTTACAAGATGGAGAAGGGAAACTACAATATAGAATTGAAGATAAAAAGAAAATAACTCAAAAATATTATGAGCAAATCTACTCTCAAGAGAAGATCCTGGAGGAAGAGATACTAAGCTATTTGGGAAAATCAGATTTGACTAAAATATCAGAACAATACAAAGGAATGCTAGAAGAAAGAATAACAACGATGGAAGTAACAGAAGCAATAAAAAGACAAAAAAGTGGGAAAGCACCAGGACCAGATGGTTTACCAGCAGAGTTATATAAAACATTACAAGAGGTCATCAGTAATATAATGTTGGACTTATTTAATGATTTATTAATAAAGGCAAAAATGCCAGATTCATGGAAGGAGGCATATGTAACACTTATACCTAAAGAAGACACGGATTTACAATTGATAAAAAATTATAGACCAATCTCGTCGTTAAATGCAGACTATAAGATTTTTGGGTCAATAATGGCACATAGACTGAAAAAGCCACTAAATGAATATATACATGCAGATCAAAATGGATTTTTACCAAAAAGACAAATTAAAGACAATATGAGGATGATTTTGAACGCTTTGGAATATTATGAGAACCATTCAGAAAAACAGATGGTGTTGATGTTTTTAGATGCCCAAAAAGCTTTTGATAATGTGAGTTGGCAGTTCGTGATAAAACAATTACAGAGAATGGATTTTGGGGAGAGATTTATAAATGTTATAAAAACAGTATATCATAGACAATTTGCTAAGATAATGATAAATGAGGAAATGACAGAAAAGATTAGCATAATGAAAGGTACTAGACAAGGATGTCCTCTTTCGCCATTGTTGTTTATCTTGACATTAGAAGTTTTAAATAGAAATATTAGACGAGATGAAGAGATAAAAGGGATAAAAGTTAAAAAAGAAGAGTATAAATTGCAGGCCTTTGCAGATGATATGGTATTTATTATAGAGGATCCGCAAATAACAGGCCCTAAATTATTAGAACAAATAGAAGACTATGGGAAAGTCTCCGGCTTGAAAATAAATAAAGACGAAACAAAAATTTTGGCTAAAAATATGACAGAAAAACAAAAAAGGGAGATGGAAGAAAATTTGACTATACAAGTAGTGAAAAAAGTTAAGTATATTTAACTTCAAGATGTGTAACAATAAAAGAAGATAATTATTATAAATTAAAACAGCAAATTGAAAGAGATTTGGAAAAATGGAAGAATCTTCAACTATCATTCATGGGACGGATTGCACTGATAAAGATGAATATATTACCAAGATTATTGTTTCTATTTCAGACTGTGCCAATAAAAATTGAAAAGACCTATTTTCAATATCTCAATAAGATAATAAGGAAATATATATGGCAAGGGAAAAAGGCAAGAATAAGCATAAGAATGATGCAAGATACAAGATTGAGAGGTGGATTTGGGTTACCAAATTGGGAACTATATTACCAGGTAGCAACTTTGACATGGTTGAAGGAATGGGTGGAGTGAAGAAATTTAAGGTTATTAACATTGGAAGGGTATGACTTGCAACTGGGATGGCGTGCTTTTTTGTGGTATGGTAGAAATAAGATACACACATATTTTCATAGACACTATGTAAGAAATGCATTGTTATTGGTTTGGGAGAAAGTAAGAGACAAATACTATGTGAAAATACCAACATGGTTATCGGATATGGAAGCTTTAATACACCCAAATGTTTTTAACTTTGGCAATATTGTTAGATATAAAGATTTACTAACAGATGAGGGAGAATTGAAAGGGAAACAGGAACTAGAAGGACAGGGGATTGAGACAGACTGGTATATGTATATGCAGATACAAACAAGATATGAGAAGGATGCTAAATTATATGGTTTTTATATGGAAAAGACTGAGTTGGATAGGATACTCATGGGAACAGATGATAATTTAATAAAAAAATAATAATTTTTTGCTTAGTATTGAATTAGAGGAGGAGCAAGTAAAAGAAACAATTATAGCTTGGGGAAGAAACTTTGGATATTCAATTGATTTGGAAAAATGGCAACAACTATGGGAAAGAAACTATAAATTAATGGTGTCCACTGCATATAAGGAAAATCAATATAAAATGTTTTATAGATGGCATATGCCACCAGAGAAATTAGCAAAAATGTTTAAAGAAAAATCAGCTAAATGTTGGATGTGTCATCAACTACCAGGATCATATTATCATATGTGGTGGACATGTCCAGAAACTAAAAACTATTGGATTAAACTTAAGACTTGGTTGGAGGAAATGATACATCAACGTATCAAATTTAAACCAGAGCTGTTCCTACTGGGTATCCTACCTGAAAAAATTAGCAAGGAAAAAGTTTATCTGATAATACATGTAATAACAGCTGCAAGGATTGTCTATGCATAATGTTAGATCAGGCGCAGGAAAGAAGACAAGACCAGCGGGGTCTGTTCAACAAGTTTTATTCAGCTCTTAACTAAGTCAGAACAGACGAACGGCTGTGCTGCCGGAGCCCTTTTTATAGCGCTCCGGCAGACCAGCCGTCCAATGACAGCGGTTTAACTTTCCCGCCCGGAGGATTAACCAATCCCCGGCCGGATGTCCTTATAAGGACATAACACAATCAATGACTGATATGCAATATTTCCGTGTTTTGCTACTTTTGATAAGTATATAAGTGTTTGTAGTTTCATAAGAGGGTGTTCAGATGTTGCTACGGCTTTATTGCTCTGAACATTTTGCGCAAATAAATACAACTCCTTTTGATTCCAAGGTCTGAGTCTCATTATTCCTGCAACAGTTTGGCTTTCAACAATGGAAGCACCGATTCTCCCAAACGTTATTAATATGGAAAATATTGTTAGATACAAAGGTATCTTGAATGAAAAGGGAGAACTCAAAACTAAACAAGGGATTGATATGGCATGGTACTCATAAGTGCAAATACATTCTACATATGCGAAAGATGTTAAACTATATGGTTTTTATAAAGAACTAACAGAATTAGACAAGTTGGTGTGTGCGGGTGTGTGCTGCTGCAGTGCAAGCAGCCACTACAGCATGCAGAGATCCTTGTGTGGAGAGATCTCCATAGTGGGGCTCCTCAGGAGAAACCTTCCCTGCTGGCTGCCCCATTGACTTGGCTTGTGAGAAGCCAGCAGGGAAGGTCACAGTGTTGCAGGAAAAGAAATGGGACCAGGCCAAGCTCTTCAATGCAGGAAAAAGTTTATTGTGCACGGTTCAAACAGCCCAAAAGCAAACAAAAAGTCTGAACCCCGAGGGGTCCTTCATGACAAGTATTTATACAATCCAAATGCATATACA
>WNWU01012508.1:185456-203488 GCA_012654045.1 Ptyas mucosa
TATCTGTATTGATAAATTAATAAGAGGTTTGATTGTTATATTTTTTTAATTAAAAAATTTATTATTAATTTTTTTTATTAAGTGTTTTAACTATAACTGGACCTTGATGGTTTAAAAGTGGAGGACGGAAGACTTTATATAGTATTTTATTTTAAATTTGGGGTTTTTTTGAATGAGGGTTTCTTTTTTTGTTGTTGTTGTTGTTGGGTTTTTTTCTTTGTTTTAAATGAAAGAAGTTATAAAATATCTTGTTATATTGAGTAATGATAGGTTTGATTAGGTAATACTTAATTGTTTTATTAACTGCTGTAATTATAAATGGAGATTAATTCTGTTGAATTAGATGGAATAAGAAGAAAGAAGACTTGCTTTCCTTTTATCTACTTGTTTAATGATTATGATTATGATAAGTGTGAAATGGAGTTTAATTTAGAGAATTTGAGCTGTATTTTATCTTGTATTTGCTCTGGGAAGTCGGGGGGGTGGTTGGGGAGGGGGGAGAAAATGTATGTAAAACTTTTAAAACTTTTTCAATAAAAAAAATAAAATAAAAGTTACGTAGTCGCGCAGGTAGGCGGGACATCTGATAGTCCTGTTTGACCTGCGCAGTCCCATTTGAGCTTCGCCGCCTACCTGAGCAGGCGGAGCTCCTGTTCCCTCCAGTTCCCGCCTTGGGACTCTCCGGAGCTCAGCCGTCGAGTGTGCGGGCCCTGTCCCAGCACCTCTGCCTGCGTCTTTGAGGTCTTTCCGCTGGTGACGCCAGTCCTCTCCCTGTCCTGGATGCTGGATACCTCGTGGCTGGACATCACAGTCGATCGGTGGAGAACAACTGACCATGGTTTTTTCTCTTGACTTCTGTTGCTGATGTTGTTGTCACTGTTGTTGTTGTTGTCGCTGTTGTTGTTGTCGCTGTTGTTGTTGCTTTTGTTGTTGTTGTTGATGGTTTTTTTTTTAAATTTGATTTATATGCCACCCTTCTCCGGAGACTCGGGGCGGCTTACAATGTGTTAAGCAATAGCCTTCATACTTTTGTATATTTATACAAAGTCAGTTTATTGCCCCCATAATCTGGGTCCTCATTTTACCTACCTTAGAAAGGATGGAAGGCTGAGTCAACCTTGAGCCTGGTGGGATTTGAACATGCAGTAATTGCAGGCAGCAGATGTTAAGTGGATGTTAATGACTGCCTTAGTCTACTGAGCCACCAGAGCTCGGATTTTGATGCTTCTGTGTATCGGGTTGTTGTGGCTGGTGGCCGACCCCGCCGGGGGGTCATCTGTCTACCTTGTCGGGCTGGTGTAGGCCTCCCTCGCCGGGGTGGTGCAGGTCGACCTCACCGGTGTGTTGTGGGCCTTTCCTCTCCATGCGTTGCCGGTCTACCTCGTTGGGGTGGTGGAGGTCTCCCTTACCGGGGTGGTGCGGGTTGCCCCTGCTGGGGTGTTGCGGGCCTCCTTTCTCGGGATGTCTCTGGTCTACTCCGTTGTAGAGGTGGAGGTCTCCCTCGCCGGGGTGGCACAGGTCGGTCTCGCCGGGGTGTTGTTAGCCTTCCTTTCCAGGATGTCGCTGGTCTACCCCATGATAGAGGTGGAGGTCTCCCCCGCCAGGGTGGCGCAAGTCGTCCTCGCCGGGGTGGCACTGGCTCAACTCACCCTCAGGGTACTGGTCTACTCCCATGGAACGCTGACGGCTCGCCTCACCGGGGTGGTGCAGGCCTTCCTCATCGGGGTGGTGTAGGCCTACCTCGTCGGGGTGTTGTAGGCCTACCTCGTCGGGGTGTTGTAGGCCTACCTTGTCGGGGTGTTGTAGGCCTACCTCGTCGGGGTGTTGTAGACCTACCTCTTCGGGGTGTTGTAGGCCTACCTTGTCGGGGTGTTGTAGGCCTACCTCGCCGGGCTGGTTTCGTTCCACTTCCATCTACCTTTTCTGGAGCTGGTTGATGTGATGTCTACAGACCTGTCCGTCTTCCAGCTCCACTCAGTAGGACTTCGGGCCGGTTATGCTCTCAATCTTCCCCTTCAGCCATTTTGGAAACCCGTGGAAATTGAGTGCGAATACCGGATCTCCTATGGTGAAGGTGTGGGGCAGGCGTCTGGCGTCTGGTGGCACCTCTGGGTTGTATTGAGGGTGCAGCTGATCCAGAGGTGACCTCAGTCTTCTGCCCATCAACAGTTCCACTGGGCTCTTGTGTGTGGTAGCGTGTGGCGTGATGTGCTGGATAAGGAGGAATTTGTCAGTTCTCTCTTGCCAGTCGCTTGTGCCCATTTTGGTGAGTGCCTCTTTGGTGAGTCTCACCATTCTCTCCACTTGCCCGTTTTCCACCAGCCTGTATGGTGCAATCAGGGCATGACGGATGCCCAATCCTGCCAGGAACGTTTCCATGGGCTTGGACGTGAGTTGGGGCCCATTGTCAGAAACTAGCACATCCGGTAGCCCGTGGGTTGCAAATAACCTTCAGAGCGCCTTGATCGTTGCCTCTGTAGTGGTGGATGTCATGGGAACTACCTCCAGTCATTTTGAAAATGCGTCCACTACTATTAGGAGGTGCTTCCCATTCATCGGACCAGCAAAGTCAATATGGACTCTTGACCATGGGTTGCTGGGTGTCTCCCACTCCGTCAACTAGGCATGTGGGGGCGCTGGCCGCACTTCTTGGCACGGGTCGCATTTGTTGACCCATTCCTCAATGTCTTTGTCAATGGTTGGCCACCAGACGCAGCTTCGTGCCAATTCCTTCATCCTCACTATGCCCGGGTGACCGCTGTGGAGGGTTTCCAGAGTCTTCCATTGCAGGGTGCGAGGAATCACTACTCTGTCACCCCAGAGGAGACAACCTTTCATGGTGGATAGCTCTTGTTGCTTCCTGGTGAACGGGCTGAACTCTTCTGCCATCTTCCCTGTGGGCCAGCCCTGCAGGACCCATGACATCACTTGTTTGGGAGTCTTGTCCTTTTCGGTCTGAGTTGCCACATCTGCAGATGTTACCGGGTAAGCTAGGTCATCATCGATGTGGAAGAGTCCAAGTGTGGGGGCTGGGTCTTCCACTGGCTCTTTGGACGGGCATCTGCTCAGGGCATCTGCGTTTCCTATGGTTTTGCCGGGTTTATGGGTCAGTGTATACGAGTACCCGGCTAGGAAAATTGCCCATCGCGTCATCCTGGGGGACACGTATGCTGGTGTTGGTTTATCGCCCGCAAACAGTCCCAACAGCGGCTTGTGATCGGTGATGATAGTAAAATTCCTGCCGTAGATGTATTCGTGGAAGCGCTTGATACCAGCGACGATGGCCAAGGCTTCCTTATCCAGCTGGCTGTAATTTCGTTTCGTGCTGGACATCGTTTTGGAGAAATAAATGATGGGTGCTTCTGCGCCATTGGGAAGTTGGTGGCTGAGAACTGCTCTGACTCCATAGGGTGACGCGTCACAGGTCAGCAATAGTGGGAGCATCTCATGATATTGCATGAGCACGCTGTCTGAAGAAAGCAGTCTTTTGATGGCTTTGAATGCCACTTCCTGTTCTTCCTCCCATCTCCAGGATGCCGCTTTCCCCAATAGGCGATGGAGTGGCTCAGCAGTCGTGGCTTTCTGTTTCAAAAAGACACTGTAAAAATTCAGTAGTCCTAAGAAAGCCTGAAGCCCCGCTTTGTTTTTGGGGGCTGGAGCTTCGTGGATAGCTTTGACTTTGGTTTTGGTGGGGTGGATGCCAGTTCTATCAATGAGATAGCCCAGGAACTCGACCTCCTGGACTCCAATGATGCACTTATCTCTCCTGACTCTTAAACCCTTCACCTTGAACCGCTGCAGGACAAGCCTCAGTCGCTCAATTAGTTGGGTTTTCAAGTGTCCGGAGATTAAGACATCATCGAAGTACGGCACCACCCCTGGAATGCCTTGGAGTAGGCATTCCATCATAGATTGGAAAATTCCTGGGGCTGCGCTGACTCCGAATTGGAGGCGGTTGCATTTAAATGCACCCCTGTGGGTGACAATTGTTTGAGCCTCTGCAGTTTTTTCATCCACTGGCAGTTGCTGGTAAGCCTGGGCCAGGTCCAGTTTTGCGAATATTGACCCACTCCCAAGTGAATGCAGCAGATGTTGCACCACTGGAACTGGGTATGCGCTCTGCTGTAAGGCCTTATTTATCGTGCATTTATAGTCAGCACAGATGCGCACAGATCCATCATGCTTCATTGGGGTCACAGTGGGAGTCTCCCATGTCGCATGATCTATCGGCTCCAATACGCCCTGGGCAATTAATTTGTCTAGCTGGGCATCCACTTTGGGCCGCAAGGCGAATGGAACTCTGCGAGGCTTGAGTGTAATTGGGTTAATTGCCTTATCTAAATTGAAGGAAATGCGTTTGAACTTCCTTGAACTCTTCAATGAGGTTGTCGAGTTCGTCCTGACAAATATGGTGGATCCCTCCAATTGAGAGCCCTAAGGGCTTGAACCACTCCACTCCCAAAAGGTTCGGGCGGTTGTGCTCAACGATGGTGATGGGAAGGTCGCCATGGAACTTGTGGTAGGTGATCTGGAGTGAGGTTCTTCCCAGGACTCCAATTGGATTTCCTCCGAAATCGACTAGCTTTGACTGCAAGGGTTTCAGGTCCTTCTTGCTGAAGCCGGGCTTTAAACGCTTCAGCTGATGCCAGTCCATGATGGAGTAGATCGAGTCCGAATCTACTTCCATGGAGCATGGTGTCCCTTCCACGTGCACTGTCACGTGGTACTTGGTGGCGCTGTTGTCATTGGTGTGAGCGATGGTCATCTGATGAACTGCTCCGCTCCTGGTAGATTCGTTCTCTCCCCGTCTGGGTTGGTACAAGGACTGTCTAGATGACCTCTGGTAATCTTTGCGATTTTCACGAAAACGGTGGTTGGATGGCTCTGGGGCTGGATTCTCGGCTCTGTAGGCTTCTGCGATGTGACCCCTCTTTAAACAACGTCTGCAGGTCGCATCTCTCCACCAGCATTTGGCTCGGGCATGGTCCCCTCTGCAGCTGCCGCAGCGTTCCCCCCGGTCACCATTTTGAGTGGTTTCCCACCTTGGGGGTCTGGAGACCTTGTCGACGGCTATTTCCTCTTCTGATTTGGATCCAGCAGTGGATTCGTCGGTGGAAATTTGGGGAGCTCTTTGGATCTTGTGGACCGACTTTGCTTTCATCATCGCGGCTGCTGCTTTTTTCCAATGTTTCCGCAGCCATTGCTTCTTTGATGACTTCCTTGAGCATTATCTTTTTTCTGCTCAGGAATTTCTTTTGGAGCGCCACGTCCTTCATTCCAAACACAACACGGTCTCTGATGGCATTGTCCACGTTGTCGAATTCGCAGTTGGCTGCGATTTGGCGTAGGGCTGCCACAAAGTCTTTGATCGGCTCGCCTTCCAGCTGGTTTCTCTGCTGAAAGGTGAAACGGTTGGCGATCGGAGTTCCCGTTGGGGCATAGTGCTCTTGTAGCACTTCTTGGAGATCGGCCCATGACATTTCCTCGATGTCCCTCGGTGCCACGAGGTCGATGGCCATTTCCAGGACTTCGGAGCCACAGTGGGCCAGGAAAAGGGCTCTTTTTCGGTCATCATTCAGGTCTTGGAAGTTGTTGCCCCACGGGAACTGGCGAAATCGGATCATGTATGATCTCCATTTCTCCTTCCCGGGGTTGAATGCGGCTAGCGAGACTAGCGGTGCTTGCGGTGTCGCCATGACTTCGGTGGCTTTGGTTCTTGTGACTTCAGCTCAGTGACTAGCTCTTTGTCATTTGGCGATGTGCCACGAGGTTCGTCGCTGTGGTTCTTTGTGTCCTTCATCACCAGTGTTAGATCAGGTGCAGGGAAAGAAGATGCGACCAGAGTTGGTCCATTCAGCACTTTATTCAGCTCAGTAAAAGACAAGCGGCTGCACTGCTGGAGCTCTTTTTATAGCGCTCCGGCAGACTGAGCCATCCAGTGACAGTAGTTTATTTTTCCCGCCGGTGGATTAGCCAATCCCTGGCAGATGTCCTTATAAGGACATAACATGACCCAATTGAAAATATCAAATCCAGTTTCCAATTCCCCATTGAGGCCAAAAGAAATCTGCTCTCCAACACTGTTGTTAAAGGAGACTTGCTGCAAAAAATGGTGGAGTTGAATGAAGAAACAAAGAAGTATCAATATTAATTTAACTAGATTTATGGAATAATCTCAGTTTTTTAGTTTGGTCTATGCTCAATGGAAAGTGACTCCCCTCCCCCCCGAAACAATCTACATTGTTTATAGTTGGGGGGGAATGTTTTCTCTGTCATATTGATTTTCTACTCAATTGATTAACTCTTTTCAGCAGAATGTCTATGTAGATTCTCAGTCATCTAGATCATGATTGTCCCAAAGGTGCTTTTTCAAGAGATAACTGGACTTTCTTGTTTTTCTTCAAAGATGTTTTGTTTCTCATCCAAGAATATAAATAAATATAAAAATATCCTTCCATTCCCCACCATCCAGTCAGAGCTGAAGAAGCTTCTTGGATGAGAAGTGAAAAGGTCTTCAAAGAAAAACAAGAAAGTCCAGTTGCCTCTTGAAAAAAATGCCTTTGGGTTGTTTTCAGCAGAAAACTTTTCAGATTCCAGCACAAAATTGAGAAAGGGAAAACTTTGATAGATAACTTTGCTTTGGTCAACTGAGCATTTTAGGAATTCGGTTTTCTGGCATAAAATGTTGACAATATAAAATCCTCCAACATAGAAAATTCTAGGCCAAGATGGACTTTAATTCCACCTCAGGGATTATCTCCCCCCTCAAATTTATCAAAAAAGGATAATTGAAAATAGCTAAACTTGAAATTACTTTGATGCTATTCATTGACAAACTTGCTATTTACAATTACTAACACTATTCATATTTTCAAAAGATTTATTGTCATTTTTTAAATTTCCCTGTGGACTCTGCAAAATAATGTTACTAAGTAGGAAAATGACCATTAAAGTAAAAGTAGGAACATGACCACTGAAATAAAAACAAGGATAGAGAAAGCTCAAACAGCATTCTTCAAAATGAAAAAGGTCTTCTGCAGTCATGACATAAACCTAAGATTGAAAATCAAGCTTGTCAGATGCTACATCTTTTCTACCCTGCTCTACAGAGTGGAGAGTTGGTCTCTGCCAGCAAGCCACTTGAAGAGACTAGACGCATTTGAAATATGGATTTATAGATGGCTGTTATATATAAATTGGGTTGACAAAATTGTTTTATGTTTTTATTTTTAAAAAAAAAATAGAAATGAGGTGATAAGCCACCTGGGAAAGCCAAGGGAAATAATCAAAACCATAAAAAATCAAAAGTTAGAATATTTTGGACATGTGATGCAACACCCAGAAAAATATGGCATACTTCACTTAATCCTCCAAGGAAAAATTGAAGGCAAACGAGCTCCAGGCAGAAGAAGAATATCATGGCTTCAAAATCTAAGGGACTAGTTTGGACAAAACTCAGCAACACTTTTTCATGTGGCTGTTGATAAAAACAGGATTGCCAACATGATCGTCAATGTCCGATGACGGATACGGCACAAGAAGAAGTAGGAAAAAATCTTTCAAGGCTTTACATTTGAAATTATCAAATATAATGGACTGAATAAGATCCTTTATATACAATTTCATACATAAAATAAAGATTATGCGCTACATGAATTTTAACTTAGTTTTTTAAAACTTTCTCAACATCTTACAATCTTTCCAAATTCTATCCAGTACTGCACAATTGTCCTGAATATTCAAATAATACTGGAACAAGACAGTAGGTTTCTAATTCTTTATTTCTTTCCTATGATAATACAAATAGCTTTCATAACTATCTGTATAGGATCTTTCATTTTTAACTGCTAAACCAAAAGAATAGGGGGAAAGCCCATCATCCAGTACTATTTTACATTATCTTTCTGAATTTGGATTACTAAACATTACCTCCCATGATGATTAAAAGAAGTACTTCCACCTCCTCTTATCAATTTTTCAACTCCATTTGAGTTTGGAGGCATGCAAGGCCCTCAGAGCATGTGCTACAGCATAGACTGCATTGTAGATGCTGTAACTATGTCCACCCATGGTGGTCTCAAAAACAGAATTAGGAAGAGTCTCCAGCTTCTCTTCTCCAGTGCAGATCCTTTCTGCATTCCCATCTGTAATATCACTGGAAAATGAACATTCAAATGCATTACTCCAGAAATCCTTAATAAAACCATCTCCTTTTTCTGTATTTGGGTATCTCTTCTGCATAAATTGTTGGAATCCTGTTAGCTCCTTTGAGTGAAGTGCAAAGGAAATTGCCCCATGGAGAAAATCAATAGGCAACTGTCTTTGTATCAGAATAGATGTGAATTCCATCTGGGCTGTCATGATCCAGACCTTGACTTTTCTGTCCTGTGGGATATCATCAGAATCTAAACCATAGATCATTATTCCCATAGTCACTATGCTTATAATTTCAGCATTCAAGACCACTGCAGTGACTGTACTTCTCATGATCACTTTGTATATTTTATCTGCCTCATCCACCATTTCAGCAGCTTCACTACCATACATCATCAGGGGAAGACATTCTATAAAATCAAAGCAGATTCCTTTCTCTGAAAACATAGAAAGACTCTTTTGAACAAATCTCTCCCTGTCTTCCTCATATCGAGAAATCAATCCAACCCAGGTCCATCCAAAATGTAACAATAAGTACAGTATTCCTTTAAGCTGGTGGATTTCATCAGGGAACATCCATTTAACATAAAGGGCTGCTTTATCATTATTCATCAAAGGAGCTGATCCATATGTGATCTAAGTGGGGGGGGGGGAGATCAAAGAACATTGGATAAAAGGGAGTTTTCTAGAAAAAAATAAAGGAACAATGTATTTGTGTTTATTTAACAGAATATCTGGGTTTGAGTGGTAGAAAGAAGCTTCCTAAAATCTACTTTACAACATCACATCTGCAAATTTGCTACGGCTCATCAAGCCAAAGGGAGAGCTCTTTGATGATATTCTTCATACCTCTTAAATTTCTCAACCTTCAATGAAAAATATTTCTTGCTTCTGGATTCTTTCTCTGAAGAGTTATGATGAATACACCATTTATGAAAATAGTAAACAGTTCATGAGCTTCCCATTTTCCTCCTTATTTTTCCTCACCTGTGGAAATTTGTAGTTGTATAGAGCGGTTGCCATGTTTAGACAGGTTTTAGTACGGGGTCCTCCAATGATGGCTACTGTATTGGTCTGGTCATTACATTTGTAGTTGGGGATAAATTTATCTTTTGTAGATAGAAATTCCATTGCCAAAAGATAAGTTGTAAATTCTTCATGATTGTCAGAAGCAACATGAAAACCAAGGCTAACATTAGGTAAAAGCCCATTTTTATTGATCTCCTTTACAGCTAATGCCAGAGCCAAAGTATGCTGGTAATTATGAGTGAGGAACCTTAAGTGAAAGTTATAAACTATGTCAATATATCTGTGCTTCAGATTCGGACCTTTGATATTATAAATTTTGGTATATACAGTTGTGATCAAAATTATTCAACCCCCAATGCTGTAAAGGGGTTTAGGGACTATAGTGTACATTTGTAATTGTATTCAGAATGAAATCCTACAAGGACGTTTTACAGAACCAAATGCAACTAAAATGACATCAATTGTTTTTGTAATACAGTAGTAAATGTTTCTTTTGTGGTTTCTTCATTGACACAATTATTCAACCCCTTAAAGACTACCACTCTGAAGAACAGAGGTTCATTCAGGTGTTTTCGATCAGGTATTGAAAACACCTGTGGATGTCACCGAGCAGCAATCAAGCATAATAAGCACCAATTAGGCAGCTTTAAAATGACTGTGATACTCAGCTCCTTCTAGACATTTACTGGTGTGGTTACAAACATGGTGAAGGCAAGAGAATGGTCCAGGAAGACAAGAGAAGAGGTGATTTCTCTTCACAGGAAGTGCAATGGCTATAAGAAGATTGCAAAGATGTTAAACATACCAAGAGACACCATAGGAAGCATCATTCGCAAATTCAAAGCAAAGGGCACTGTTGAAACGCTACCTGGTCGTGGCAGAAAGAAGATGCTGACTTCGACTGCTGTGCGCTACCTGAAGCGTAGAGTGGAGAAAAGTCCCCGTGTGACTGCTGAGGAACTGAGAAAAGATTTGTCAGATGTGGGTACTGAAGTTTCAGCTCAGACAATAAGGTGCACACTGTGTAATGAAGGCCTCCATGCCAGAACTCCCAGGCGCACCCCCTTGCTGTCTCCAAAGAATAAGAAGAGTCGACTGCAGTATGCCAAAAGTCATGTGGACAAACCACAAAAGTTGTGGGATAGTGTTCTGTGGACTGATGAAACAAAATTAGAACTGTTTGGGCCCATGGATCAACGCTATGTTTGGAGGAGGAAGAACAAGGCCTATGAAGAAAAGAACACCTTGCCTACTGTGAAGCATGGCGGAGGGTCAATCATGCTTTGGGGCTGTTTTGCTTCTGGAGGTACAGGGAAGCTTCAGCGTGTGCAAGGTACCATGAATTCTCTTCAGTACCAGGAGATATTGGATGAAAATGTGATGCAGTCTGTCACAAACCTGAGGCTTGGGAGACGTTGGACCTTTCAACAGGACAATGATCCCAAGCATACCTCCAAGTCCACTAGAGCATGGTTGCAGAGGAAAGGCTGGAACATTTTGGAGTGGCCATCGCAGTCACCAGACTTAAATCCGATTGAGAACCTCTGGTGGGACTTAAAGAAAGCAGTTGCAGTGCGCAAGCCTAAGAATGTGACTGAACTGGAGGCTTTTGCCCATGAAGAATGGGCGAAGATACCCGTAGATCGCTGCAAGACACTTGTGTCAAGCTATGCTTCACGTTTAAAAGCTGTTATAACTGTAAAAGGATGTTGTACTAAGTACTAAGATTGAATGTCACTTGGGGGTTGAATAAAACTGATAATGATGTGAGCACAGAAACGACATTTGTGGTTATTTCATTATAAATGTTATGTTATATTTGTCTGACCTACAAGTGCCTCTTTGATGTAAATGTAAGCAAGATGACTGAATGATCAAAATCAAGGTCAAACTGGCCAAAACACTCAATTTCAGTGGGGGTTGAATAATTTTGATCACAACTGTATTTATAAACGGAGATATCTGGAATTGGGTTTTTTAGCAAATAGTAGGTGGATTGTTTATAAAGGGACGCAGTGGCTTAGTGGCTAAGATGCTGAGCTTGTCAATCGAAAGGTCAGCAGTTCAGCAGTTCAGATCCCTAGTGCCACGTAACTGGTTGAGCTCCCGTTACTTGTCCCAGCTTCTGCCAACTTAGCAGTTCGAAAGCACATAAAAAATGCAAGTAGAAAAATAGGAACGACCTTCGGTGGGAAGGTAAAAGCATTCCGTATGCCTTTGGCATTTAGTCATGCCGGCCACATGGCCATGGAGACATCTTCAGACAGTGCTGGCTCTTCGGCTTTGAAATGGAGATGAGCACCATTCTTCTGCACTAGACTTATAAAGATGGAAAAAGTTTCTCAAATGCACTTGAGGGTTTTCCCACTTCATTCCTGGTTGAGAAGAAATGGGAAGAATATCAGGATTAACCTGTGGGCATGTTCAACATCAAGCATTCAACAGAAAGCTGAATTATATTTTCTCAATGTAAGCTGCATTTGGATAAACCAATTTTCTCGGAGTTCTGGAATTAAGAATGGCTAAATATGCCCGCTGGAATTAGCATATTGACCCACTAGCATCCAATATGTTTCAGCAGAGAAATGGAAGAAAGATAATACAGCACAGGTAGAAATAAGGGAAAGAAGAGGAGGAAGAAGAGAAAGATACTTACAGGCACTGATCAAACACTTCACGAGAAGGAAGGCTTTGAAAAGTGATCTCATTTGAAAGAGAGAAGACTTGATAAATAATTGCAGCAATGATTAAGTCCCCAGGCTGATAATACTTATGAACAACTGGAAAAGGTCTACTGATTCTACAGTTGCCAATGGAAGAAATTAATATCATGTTAGGGAAAAAAAGTAAAACCAAGGTCCTGTATATAATCAATTCACTATAATACATGATAATTGTAGACATTAAAGTGTAGCTCCTATGGTACCATTCAGATGAGAGGTGAGTTGGCCACTCATTAACATTGTCTAAAGTATCACAGATAAAACACAAATCCTTCCTTTTCTCCCTACACACAGTTCTGTATTTCTGAGCAGATATTAGAAGAATGCAATATCTTAATCCAGGCTCATAGATTTGTCAGTGTCTGCTAAACTTCCCTTGACACCTGAAGTAGAAGGGACAATTACTGTACTTAATTAGTAATCAGTACCATTACTTGCAATTGTACTATGTTTCAAAATATCTCAGTAGACAGAGTACCATGAACCTTTGAAATTAATACATAAAATACAAAATTAGGGATTAAGGAATCATATACATAGAAGAAGAAAACAAAACATAGAGAAAAATAGAGATATATCTGCTGAGGGCAAATTGTTTTCCCCTTGGCTTTGTTCAGGATCTCTCTTGAAAAGTAATATTATAACAATTACATAAGTTCTAGAAGGACATTATCCCGAAAGTATAGCAAGATAGAGTCGATACAAAGTGGAGTTCAGAAATGTGTGTTGAACCTGTAGCTTGCTATAATGCTTGACTCTAAAAGATACAGTAGTACTTAATTTTTTGTGAACCCATTTAAATTTTCAATATTTTTTAATAAATATGATGTACAACATGACCTGTTCTCTTCCCAAATCCTAAAAATAAAGAGAATCCAATCAAACACATAGTTCAGAAACATTATCCTTATTAATTGCTTTATTATTAAACAAAATGATCCAAGTCACCTATTTTTGTGTTGAAAATGTATGTGAATCATTGCTTTGAATAACTGATTTGCCCCCTCTTTGGCAACAAGGTTGGAGTATCAGTTTGAATTATTGGCATATTAAAGGTTTGCCAATGAAACGAAAATGAATATTATTTGGTATTGATTGCATTTTAGCTAGGTACTCTTTTTCTAGAAACAGACATTACTCAAGATCTAGAAGGATGTCATCCTGGAAGTACAGCAAGAGTCAAAATGAAATGGAGCTCAGGAATGGGGATTGAACCTGTTATGGTGGACTTATTCTTCCCCTCCACCCCAAGAACAGAAGGGCATTTTCAGAGTGCTCCTTCTTTGATCTCTTATTCTCCGGATCCTGCAACAATCAGAACTATGACCAGACCAACTGCAGTGTCATGAGTCCATGTTTATCAATTTCCTAACTTTCTCTCATGCACCAGGTGTCAGGGTTCCGACGGATGCCTTAATTAAATCATGAGCCTTGAGCCAAGCTTCAAAAGAAATCCAGTTATTTATTAGAAGCTTCATGTCGGCTCATTCCAGGTGAAGCCAACTCTGATCCCATGTAATTTACACCCCAGTCATGACCCTGTTCCCCCCCTCCCCCCAGGGTATGTCATCAATCACATTCTCCAATGGAGCAATTTCATAGGTTGTAGAGATCACTCCCCTCTGGCCACTGTGGGTAACCCTGGGAGACAGCCTTGAGAGAGATATGTCTGGAATGTGCTTCTGTTTTTGGCTGCTGTGCTGCTCCATCGGTTTCCCATCCCCCTTGCCTATGGCAACTCGAGAGCAGGCCAGGGATGCTTTGCGAGTTGACATCAGGTTACTATACTTTTGACACTCTGAAAGGTGCATAAATGATTGTGAAACATTTGAATTATAAAGATTTCTGCAAAATTATGATGTAAAACATTATCTGTTCTCCAAGCACAAATCCTAAGAATAGATAAAGAGAACCCCGTTAAACAAATAACTCAGAAACATTCCACTTTTTTATGGATTTATTGAAGAAAATGACGGCATATTTTTGTGAAGCAAATGTATGACAACGTTTTCCTTTCAGGAACTGGTGTGCCCAGCCCCCCCCTGCAGTAATTCAAAGGTCCAACCATCAGCTTGAATGATTGTCATGTTAAAATGTTCTGCATGAAATCTAATTGTTATTACTTGGTCACTGATTGCATTGGAGACAAGAACTCTTTCTAGAGTGGGGACAATGGGCATCCTTGTCTAGTGCCTTTTTCTATTTCAATATATTCAGACAATTCTCCATTTATCATTACCTTAGCCTTTTGTTTTGAGTATATCGCTTCAATTGCCTGAAGAAATTTTTTTCCCAAAGCCCATCTCCGCCGTCTGTAACATCATAAATCGCCAATTGACATTGTCAAAGGCTTTTTGTGCGTCTAGAAATATCAGAGCCATCTGCTTTTCAGGATGTGCTTCATAGTATTCTAAAGTGTCCAAGATTATTATTATATTGTCTCGGATTTGTTTTTTTGGTAAGAATCCATTTTGGTCGGAGTGTATAAAATTATTCAAATATCTCTTAAGTCTTTCTGCCAATATCATAGCAAAGATTTTATAATCTGCATTTAGCAGGGATATCGGCCTATAGTTTTTGATTTGTTGTGGGTCTGTCTCTTCCTTGTGAATCAAAGTAATGTATGCCTCGGTCCATGTTTTGGGTATTTCTTTTTTTTCCATTACTTCATTCATAACCTCCAGCATTGGGATCGATAGTGATTCTTGTAAAGTCCTATAATATTCGGCTGGAAGTCCATCTGGACCTGGTGCTTTTCCATTCTTCTGTTTTTTAATTGCCTCAGTTAACTCCATCATCGTTATGTTTCCTTCTAATAACTTCTCAACCTCTTTGGGAATTTTTGGTAATTTAGCTTTTTGTAAGTACCTTGCCACTTTATCCTCTTCTATCGCATCTTTCTTGTACAGTTGTGTATAGTATTCCTGTATTATTTCCCCCATCTCTTTGTTTCCAAATCTACTTTGTCCTTGATGATCAACTAATTGCGTTATTTTCCTTGATTCTCTTTCTTTTTTCAATTTATATGCTAACCATCTGCCAGGTTTATTTGCATTTTCAAAATAATTCTGTTTAGCAGTTCTTATTTTTTGTGCTAATTCTTCCTTTTCCAGTAGATCCATTTTGTGCTTTATAGTATCCATTTTAATTTTTACATCTTTCTTGTGTGGATCTTTCTAGAGTTCTTTTTCAAGTCTTTTGTGATAATCTCTCAATACTTTAAGGGTTTGTCTTTTCTTTACATTTCTTTTCCATGTATAATCAATGATTATTTCTCTGGCAAAGGCTTTCATTGTATCCCAACGGTTTTGTATCGATGTTTCTTTCTTATTCTCCCTAAAATAAAATCCAGTTCTCGTTCAATTTTCTGTGTAAAGTCTTTCTCTTTTTTTAATTATTATTATTATAATTTATTGAACTTTTATACCGCCCTTCTCCTAGCGGACTCAGGGCAGTGAACAGCCAGATAAAAAACATAATACAAAAGTTAAAATCATTTTAAAATAATTTAAATACAATTTGGCCCAAAATTTAAAACATGTCAATTAAAATCAATCAATATCAAACACTAAACCCAATAAAGGATCAAGCCAGCCCGGCTAACTGAAAAAAGTAGGTTTTTAGGGCCCGAAGAAAAGTCCGGAGGTCTGGGATCACTCGTATCTCTGGGGGTAGATCATTCCATAGGGTAGGTGCTGCCACAGAGAAGGCTCTCCCCCGGGGGGTCGCCAGCCGACATTGTCTGGCTGACGGCACCCTGAGGAGGCCCTCTCTGTGGGAGTGAACTGGCCGGTGGGAGGCAATTGGTGGCAGAAGGCGGTCCCGTAAGTACCCCGGCCCTAAGCCATGGAGCGCTTTAAAGGTGGTCACCAACACCTTGAAGCGCACCCGGAAGTCCACCAGGAGCCAATGAAGCTCGCGCAGGAGAGGCGTCACATGGGAGCGCCCCGTCGCTCCCATAATCCCCCGCACGGCCACATTCTGCACCAGTTGGAGCCTCCGAGTGCACCCCAAGAGGAGCCCCATGTAGAGAGCGTTACAATAGTCCAGACGAGAAGTGACAAGTGCTTGAGTGACCGTGCGTAAGGAGTCCCGGTCTAGAAAGGGACGCAACTGGTGTATCAGGCGAACCTGATAAAAAGCCCCCGTGGCCACGGCCGTCGTATGCTCTTCTAAAGACAGCCGTGCGTCCAGGAGGACGCCCAAGTTGCGAGCCCTTTCTGTGGGAGCCAATGATTCGCCCCCAATAGCCAGCGATGGCACCAGCTGGCTATACTGGGACGCCGGCAGCCACAGCCACTCGGTCTTGGAAGGGTTGAGTCGAAGCCTGTTTCTCCCCATCCAGACCCGCACGGCCTCCAGGCACTGGGACATCACTTCCAAGGCATCGTTGGGATGGTCTGGGGTGGAGATATACAGCTGAGTGTCATCAGCATACTGATGGAACTCCACCCCAAAACCACAGATGATCTCACCCAGCGGCTTTACATAAATGTTGAACAGGAGTGGCGAGAGGACCGACCCTTGTGGCACCCCGCAAACAAGGCACCTCAGGGTCGACCGCTGCCCCCCTGTCAACACAGATTGTGACCGGTTGGAGAGATAGGAGGAGAACCACCACAAAACAGTGCCTCCCACTCCCAGTCCCTCCGGCCGGTGCAACATGATACCATGGTCGATGGTATCAAAAGCCACTGAGAGGTCTAACAGGACCAGGATAGAGGAATAACCCCTACCCCGAGCCCTCCAGAGATCATCCACCAACGCGATCAATGCCGTTTCCGTGCTGTACCCAGGCCTGAAACCGGACTGGAGCAGGTCTTAATATTGTATTGTTCAATGTCCATCTAGATCTGCCTTTTCGCCCTTTCCAAATAGCAATCACAGGATTATGATCCGCCCATGTATTAGTGTCTATGTTCACTTGTTCAATATTTAAAGTCAATTCCATTGCTGCCCATATCATATCCAATCTGGACCAAGATAAATGTCTATCAGAGTAGAAAGCATATTGCCTATTTTTCCCATTTCTCTCCCTCCAAATGTCTTTCAAGTTTATTTCCTCTGTCATTTTAAAGAAAGCCCTCGGCATTATCTTTCTACTATGTCTTGTTGTTCTACTTGTTTTATAATCCAGTTTTCCATCTACAATTCCATTAAAGTCCCCCATCATACAAACATTTTCGTAGTCCATTTCAGTTATCTTGTTATGTAGTTTCCTGTAAAAGTCACTCTGATTATTGTTAGGGCCATATATTGCTACTAAGAGTAATTTTGTATTGTTATCAATTAGTTCTACCATCAAAATTCTGCCTTCTGGGTCAGCATACTTTTGCTCAGCCATAAATGTATTTCTAATATACAGAGCAACACCTCTTTTTTTACTTTGTGCCAATGATAGAAAGGTTTTACCAAGTTTTGGTTGAATCAATAATTGTTCATGTTGCTTTTTAATATGCACTTCTTGTAAGCAAATTATATCGAATTTTAATTTTTCTAATTTGTGGAAAACTGTTCTTCTTTTATTAGCCGAATTTAGTCCAGTTATATTTATTGAAATTAATTTCCTTTCATCCATGTTCATACTTTATAATTAGGTTTTGTTGCTCTAGTTGATCTGGCTTCACTTTGCTCCTTATACTCCATAACTCTGCCCACGGCTCCTTCTGTTTCTTCCAAGGTTATCAATTCCTCTTCAACAGGCTTTATTGAGGCTGGTATTGTTTGTGTTTCGACCTCCATATCAGTATCCGTCCCTTTAAGAAGTTCCTCAAGAAATGCTCTTGCCTTATCGATCGTGTTCAGTCTATATCTTTGAGAGTCCCATGTTAGGCCTACTCCCTCTGGAAACAGCCATCTATAGTTAATCCCTTTTTTCAACAAAACTTTGGTCAAGAACTGATATTTCCTTCTTATATCTCTCACTTTTCTTGGAATTTGTCTCAAAACTGTAACTTCCTTGCCTTTGTATTCCAAAGCCTTGTCACGGGCAGCCTGAAGAATCTGTGTCTTAATTGATTTCTTAGTAAATCTTATATGTACTTCTCTTGGAAGTTTGTTGCACATCGCATATCCAGTGTAGACTCGATAAATTTCATCAATTCCTTCCATCATCTTCTCTTTAGT
>WNWU01012508.1:214454-275450 GCA_012654045.1 Ptyas mucosa
CCGTGAATCATCATCCTGCCTACGTGTCTTTCTTCATCGAAACAACAGTTGTTTTACCCAAAATACAAGAAAGAGCTATAGAAAAAGTGATGCCAAAAGCAGTTTGTCGCAAGAGACATTTCACTTGATCAGGCTGCCCAATGAAGAGGAGAGTGCAAAGGAAGGAGAGCAGGAGAGCAATGAGAAGAATGTAAGCGAGGTTCCTGTTGTTGGCTTTGACAATGGGAGTGTCCTGGTGTTTAATGAAGATTCCCAACACCATAGCTGAGATGACAGAAAAGGAAACTGAAATCATTACCAAAGAAATACCCAAAGTCTCTTGGAAAGTCAAATAAGTTACAGTTTTTGGAAGGCAATTATCTTGACCTTTGTTTGGATATTGATCCTTTGGACATGGGAAACAATCATCTAAGTCTGGGGGAAAAGAACAAATAAAACTGTTTCACAGAACCATTATAGGTTTTAAGCAGGAATAATTAATTACATACTTTATTTACTAAGATACTATGACTTCATATTATTTTTTCTGAAAATAATATATAGTGAAATGCACTAACTAATGCAGTGTTCAATTTCAATATCCCTTAAGATACACAGCTACAGTTGCAAGAAAAAGTATATGAACCCCTTGGGATTACGTGGAGTTTTGCATGAATTGGTCATAAAATGTGCTCTGAACTTCATCTAAGTCACAACAATAGAAGAACACAGTCTGCTTAAAATAATACTACACAAACATTAGATGTTGCCATGGTTTAATTGAACATAACATGTAAACATTCACAGTGCAGGGAGGAAAAAGTATTTGAGCCCCTAGCCTAATGACTTCTCCAAGAGCTAATTGGAGCCAGGAGTGAGCCAACCTTGACTCCAATCAGTGTGATGATATTGGATGTGTTGCTGACAGCTGTCCTGCCCTTTAAAAACACACACCTGTTTTGGGTTTACTGGTTTCAAGAAGCACTGTCTGATGTGAACCATGCCTCGCAGAAAAGAGCTCTCAGAAGACCTACGATCAAGAATTGTTGACTTGCATGAAGCTGGAAAGGGTTACAAAAGTATCTCCAAAAGCCTTGATGTTCATGTGTCCATGGTAAGACAGACTGTCTACAAATGGAGAAAGTTTAGCACTGTTGCTACTCTCCCTAGGCGTGGTCGTCCTGTAAAAATGACTGCAAGAGCACAGTGCAGAATGCCTCATGAGGTAAAGAAGAATCCTAGAGTGTCAGCTAAAGACCTACAGAAATCTCTGGCACATGCTAACATTTTTGTTGACACCTCTACAATAAGGAAAACATTAAACAAGAATGGAGTACATGGGAGGACACCACGGAGGAAGCCATTGCTGTCCCAAAAAAATATTGCAGCACATTTGAAGTTTGCAAAAGAGCACCTGGATGTTCCACAGCACTACTGGCAAAATATACTGTGGACAGATGAAACCAAAATTGAGTTGTTTGGGAAGAACACACAACACCATGTGTGGAGAAAAAAAGGCACAGCACACCAACATCAAAACCTCATCCCCACTGTAAAACATGGCGGAGGGAGCATCATGGTTTGGGGCTGCTTTGCTGTCTCAGGGCCTGGACGGATTGTTGTCATTGATGGGAAAATGAATTCCAGAGTTTATCAAGACATTTTGCAGGAAAACGTACGACCATCTGTCCGCCAACTGAAGCTCCGCAGAGGATGGGTGATGCAACAGGATAATGACCCAAAGCATACAAGTAATTCAACAAAAAAAATGGCTTCAACAGCACAGAATATGCCTTCTGGAGTGGCCCAGTCAGAGTCCTGACCTCAACCCGATTGAAATGCTGTGGCATGACCTTAAGAGAGCGATTCATACCAGACATCCCAAGAATATTGCTACACTGAAACAGTTTTGTGAAGAGGAGTGGTCCAAAATTATTCCAGATCGTTGTGCAGGTCTGATCTGCAACTACAGGAAACGTTTGGTTGAGGTTATTGCTGGAGGGTCAACCAGTTATTAAGTCCAAAGGTTCACATACTTTTTCCTCCCTGCACTGTGAATGTTTACATGTTATGTTCAATTAAACCATGGCAACATCTAATGTTTGTGTAGTATTATTTTAAGCAGACTGTGTTCTTCTATTGTTGTGACTTAGATGAAGTTCAGAGCACATTTTATGACCAATTCATGCAAAACTCCACGTAATCCCAAGGGGTTCACATACTTTTTCTTGCAACTGTACATCATAATCTGTATATTATATTTCTACTCTCCAGATAGAAGAAGATAGAATAAGAAGTAAAAAGGGTTTAAGTAGTAGGAAAAAATGTTGCATTGCTTACACACATATATATATGTTAGCAAATACTTAGTCTCTATGGGGAGGGAACATATGGTAAGGGTGTGGCTAACTGATGAGGACCAATCAGTCCAAAATAGATCTATATTAGTCTCCCAATAGGCAGCAAAATGCTTGCTTACTGTCTGAAAAAGCCTAGGATAGTGGATGTGATTTCACTGAGCTATGGCTGCAAGTTGAGAAACTTCGTTTACGTAGGAAATACCCAGTTGAAGAAAAATATATACACACACACACACATGCAAGTCTTGGCATATTCAGGTCTTTTCCCGTGTAAGATTGAGAGTATCTTGGTGATGTTTCGACAAGGTCCCACTCGTCATCTTCAGGCTGGTGTCTTCGGCTTCGTGTTTGTGTGAGTAAAGTGTGATCGGAGATGCTGTCTCTCTATAAATACTGGTGGGGAGGTGGGGAGTGCTGGCTTTGTTGTTGTAAGCGGGTTGGTTGGCTGTGTTGTTACATCTTGATTAGTAGATGGAGTTGATGTTTGCAGATTAGTCGGCTGTTTCATAACATCCTGTGTGGGCGAGGTCCTAGCTGTGTGCCCATTAGCCTTTTGTGTTGTAATGACCTGGGTAATGGGTTGTGTGGTAGCATCCTGAGCTTTAGTGTTGTAACATCCTGAGTTCTGTGATGTATTGTCTTGAGCAGATGGCTGTGATGCAACATCCTGGGCTTTGGTTTGGCTCCGAGTCTGAGGTCTTGTTATGTGTTCATGGTGTGTATTAGTTTGCTTTATGTGGGGATCGGAGGAGGGCGCAGCAGTTGGCAATGCTGCTGTAGCCCGGCCCCTGGACGGTGGTTGCATTTCGTCTATGGGATGGGATTGGGTTTGAATCTGGTGAGGATGATTGGTGGTGGCGTTATGTGTTATCCTGGGTCTGGTGTCAATGTTTGTGGCTGGGGCTCATTTGTTGACTAGGGCTAGTTTCCAGATGTCTGGTAGGCAGGAGGTATCGTCACGTTTATTCATGTTATGGGGGTGTTTCTCTATTTCAATGGCTTCCATAATTATTCTCTTGTTGAAGTGTTCAGTTTTGGAGATTAATTTGTTTCCTTCAAAATCAATTTCATGTCCTGTTGTTTTGAGGTGCTGGAAAAGGGAGGAAGTTTTGTCTTCTTTTCTGACTGCGTTTTTGTGTTCTGCGATGCATGCATTTATTCTCCTATTGGTTTGTCCAATGTATGTGGCTGGGCAGATTTTGCATGGTATTTCATAAACTCCTTGGTTTTCTAGCTGGATCTTGTCTTTGGGGTTTCTTAAGACGTTGGCTATTTTTTGGTCAGGGCAGAAGGTTGTCTTGATGTGTTTGTGGAGAATTTTGCTGATTTTATCTGTGGTGCCTTTGATGTAAGGGAGGAGGGCGATGCTGTTGTCCTGTTCTGTGTCTCAGTTCTTGTGGGGTGTCTCCCTTTGGATTAGGTTGGTAATTGTGTTTCTTTGGAATCCGTTAGAGATTAATACGTTTGTGAGAGTGTGTAATTCAGTTTTCAGGTGGTCTTTGTCAGCTAAGCGTTTGGTTCTGGAGATGAGAGTCTTGGCTACAGAGTTGATCTGTGCAGGTAGTGATGTGATTGAGCGTTTAAGTAGCAGTTTGTGTGTGTTTTTTTCCAGTAGATGGTGTGTCCTAGGGAGCCATCGGGTTTTCTGTAGACTAGGATGTCCAGAAAGGGGAGTTGGTTTTGGCCATAGTAAATTGTATTTTGGGGTGTAGGTTGTTGAGATGTGTGAGGAAGTTGTCCAGTTTTTTCTTTCCGTGTGGCCAAATTATGAAGGTGTCATCTACATATCTGAGCCAGAGTTTGGGTTTGTGTTCAGATTTATCTAAAGCATTGGTTTCAAAGTGTTCCATGTATAGGTTTGCGATGACGGGTGAGAGGGGTGATCCCATAGGTGCTCCTTCTATCTGTTTGTATCTTTGTCCATTGTGGATGAAGTATGTGTTGGTTAGGCAGTGGTTGGTCAGATCTAGGATGTGCTTGGGGGGGGGGGTGTATTTGTTTTGGATAGCTGTCAAGGCTTCTTTAATAGGCACTTGGGTGAAGAGGGATATGACATCGAAACTCACGAGTAGGTCACTGGGTTGTAGGTTTTGTTTCTTTATTGTTTCTATGAAGTGGAATGAGTTTTGTACGTGAGAGGTGATGGATTCTGCATAG
Source organism: Ptyas mucosa (assembly GCA_012654045.1). Taxonomy (NCBI): domain Eukaryota; kingdom Metazoa; phylum Chordata; class Lepidosauria; order Squamata; family Colubridae; genus Ptyas; species Ptyas mucosa. The sequence continues at coordinate 218,951 of WNWU01012508.1, forward strand.
GGCTGAAGTTGTTTGGCAAGAAATATATATATATATATATGTAATATGCTCTGTTTTAGGCCCAGTGCTTTTCAACATCTTCATCAATGACTTGGACGAGGGGATAGATGGGGAACTCATCAAATTTGCAGATGACACCAAGCTGGCAGGAATAGCCAACATTCCAGGCGATAGGCTCAAGATACAGAAGGATCTTGACAGACTTGAACATTGGACGCTATCTAACAAAATGAAATTCAACAGTGAAAAAAGCAAGGGTCTACATTTAGGCAAGAAAAACAAAATGCACAGGTACAGTATATGTGGTACCTTGCTCAATAGTAGTAACTGTGAGAGGGATCTTGGAGTCCTAGTGGACAACCATTTAAATATGAGCCAGCAGTGTGCAGCAGCTGCCAAAAAAGCCAACACAGTTCTGGGCTGCATAAACAGAGGGATAGAATCAAGATCACGTGAAGTGTTAATACCACTTTATAATGCCTTGGTAAGGCCACACTTGGAATATTGCATTCAGTTTTGGTCGCCACGATGTAAAAAAGATGTAGAGACTCTAGAAAGAGTGCAAAGAAGAGCAACAAAGTTGATTAGGGGACTGGAGGCTAAAACATATGAAGAATGGTTGCAGGGACTGGGTATGTCTAGTTTAATGAAAAGAAGGACTAGGGTAGACATGTTAGCAGTATTCCAATATTTCAGGGGTTGCCACAAAGAAGAGGGAGTCAAACAATTCTCCAAAGCACTTGGAGGGAAGGACAAGAAGCAATGGATGAAAACTAATCAAGGAGAGAAGCAACTTAGAACTAAGGAGAAATTTCCTGACAGTTAGAACAATTAATCAGTGGAACCACTTGCCTCCAGAAGTTGTGAATGCTCCAAAACTGGAAATTTTTAAGATGTTGGATAACCATTTGTCTGAAGTGGTGTAGGGTTTCCTGCCAACTCTGTTATTCTATTCTATATTTGCACCCTGAAGAAAATAGATTGCATTTAAAGTGAACTAATTGTAGCATTAAATATTTCCCAAAGTTACTTTTTCAAAAGGCATCTTGGTTTTCTTTGGGGTTTTTTTTTTTTTGAAGATATTTTGTTTGTCATCCAAGAAGCTTCTTCAGTTCTGACTGAAGCCAGAACTAGTCAGAAGTGAAGAAACATATTGGATGACAACCAAAATGTCTTCAGAGAAAAAGTCCAGTTGTCTTTTGAAAAAGCAACCTTGGGACAAAATGCACTTTGGATGATTGAGAATCTTCATAGACATTAAATATATCTTTGAATTTTAAACAAGTAGTTCACATTTTTCATTACTCATCTATACAACCTATCAGATAGCTCAAGATTTTCAATCACCATAGGTAAAGGTTCCCCGTGTACATATGTGCTAGTCGTTCCCGACTCTAGGGCCTGGTGCTCATCTCTGTTTCAAAGCCGAAGAGCCAGCACTGTCCGAAGATGTCTTTGTGGTCATGTGGCTAGCATGACTAAACACCAAAGGCGCAAAGAACGCTGTTACCTTCCCACCAAAGTTGGTCCCTATTTTTCTACTTGCATTTTTTATGTGCTTTTGAACTGCTAGGTTGGCAGAAGCTGGGACAAGTAACGGGAGTTCAGCCCATTACGCGGCATTAGGGATTCGAACCGCTGAACTGGCAACCTTTTGATTGACAAGCTCAGCATCTTAGCCACTGAGCCTTCAATCACCATAATACTGTTGAAAAATTCAACCCCATTTATATTCATTAAATTGATTATATATTCAATATATTCCTTTGCTCACCCATTTGGTCAGCTATCTTCCCTTCTGGACACCATCGACAGTCATAGCAGCAAGATAATTTCCCTTCCACTTTTAGCTTGCTGTAGCTGAAAGGACATTTCTTGTTACAGATGGAAAGAGGCAATGTCTGTTCATAAATAAAATGATATTTCTTTCATGTGAAGAATCTATGTGTTGGCAGTACCCATTTCATCAATTATACATACCCAATTACTTCACATCCTCATCAATCCTTAGTGTCCCATTTTCACCATTTTCTTTTGTTTTAAGTTAAACCAAAAGATAGCAATAGCAATAGCACTTAGACTTATATACCGCTTTTTCACTGAGTGCTTTATAGAGCTCTCTAAGCAGTTTTACAGAGTCAGCTTATTGGGCCCAACAATCTGGGTCATCATTTTACCTACCTCAGAATGATGGAAGTCTGAGTCAACATTGATCTTGGTGAGATGCGAACTGCTGAAAGCTGGCAGGCTGCCAAAGTAGCCTGCAGTACTGCACTCTAACCACTGTGCCACCTCGGCTCTTTAATTCATTTTTTCCTCAATCCTTACCAACCAGAAGAGGTGTGAACTTTAACTGCCAAAATTCCCCAGCCAGTATGTTGAAGTTTGGAGTTGAAGTCCACACCTCCATAAACTTGCTGAGTTTGAGACAATTGCTTAACTTTTACCATTTTTTTCTTGCTTCCATTGAATCATGCCCAGTTCTGAGACACTGCCTGGAGAAGTTTTCTTGCAAAGATTTTAAGAAGTGATTTACTATGTCCTGCTTTCTAGAGGTCAGAATCATTCAGTCCGCTTTGTGCTTAAGGGAGGACTAGAACCAGTGGTGGTATTCAGCCGGTATGGGTTGGTTCTCGTGAACTGGTAGTTAAATTGCTGGCTGGCCCCGCCCTGGCCCTTCCAGGAGTCCCCACATGCCCCATTTTGGCTCCCAGGTAAGTGCAGGGAGACCTCCTAGGCACAAAATAGGGTGCAGGGGTGCAGCGCCCCCCCCCTTTCGGGGCCTATTTTCACTCCCAGAGGCTGCACGGAGGCCTACTAGGCCCAAAATGGGGCATGGGGGGGCAGCACATCCCTCCCTCCATGGTCTCTTTTTGCTCCCAGGGTGGTGTAGGAGGCCGAGTGCTGCCTGTCACACTCCCTGGCCATGCCCACCATGGGCACGCCTACTCAGCCAGTCATTAGGACAGAGAACTGGTTGTTAAATTATTTGAACTGCACCACTGACTAGAACCTCACATTCTCTTTAATAGCAATAGTACTTAGACTTATATACTGCTTCACAGTGCTTTACAGCCCTCTCTAAGTGGTTTACAGAGTCAGCATATTGCCCCCAACAATCTGGGTCCTCATTTTACCCACCTTGGAAGGATGGAAGGCTAAGTCAACCTGGAGCCTGGTGAGTTTCAAACTGCCAAATTGCATTCAGCCAACAGTCAGCAGAAGTAGCCTGCAGTACTTCTAACCACTGTGACCCCATGGCTTTAATAATTTGTAAAGAGTATGATCATTCCCTCATTCAACCATTGCCACAAGATACTTATTAACTTAATGTAAACCCTAACCCTAAACCTGTGAATTTACTAAGCTGAACTGAATATAGTGTAATTTATAAATCAGTTTCTTAGAACTCTAGTCCCATCACCATTATACAGCCTTTTTCACTGATTGGTTTATGTTTTTTATTTTTTATTTTATTATTATTATTATTATAAAAAATCAACCTCCAGCCTTTTAATGACTTTTCTTTATCTTACTTTAGTTATTAAATCGATATGCTCCCCAACAGCATAAATGCTATCAACAGTGACTGAGTGATTTTTATGCATAGTATGCAATCACTTGGATTAGCATAATTACCATAGTCATCTGGCTAGGCCAATAAATAGTATTTCCAGCAGAAACTATTTATTTATTTATTTGTTTGTTTGTTTGTTTGTTTGTCAAGCATATATAAGATAACAGGTAAAAGTATAAACATAATTTGAATACATGAAAAGAGTAAGAGTAAAAAGGAATATTGGGACAGGGACGGTAGGCACGCTGGTGCACTTATGCATGCCCCTTACAGACCTCTTAGGAATGGGGTGAGGTCAACAGTAAACAGTTTAAGGTTAACGTTTTTGGGGTTTGGGGAAGAAACCACAGAGTCAGGTAGTGCATTCCAGGCATTGACCACTCTGTTACTGAAGTCATATTTTCTGCCATTGAGTTTGGAGCGGTTTATATGCTTGAGGCCATATAATCCCTTTTGGAGTAACCATGTGTTTCCCCCCTCCTGCTGGTAACCAGGAGGGGCCCTCACGTAGATCTGCCGGTCCAAGTTGGCGTGGAGGTAGGCCGTCTGGATGTCAAATCGGTAGACTTCCTTCCCCAGAGTGGCTGCAGTTATGAGGGCGGCCTTGACACTTTCTGCCCAGACAGTTGCAGAGTAGGTCTCTATGTAGTCCTCCATGTAGCGTTGGGTGAACCCCTGTGCTACCAAGTGGGGCTTGTACAAGTAGCAGCCATTGGCAAGTGGTTTGGCCTTGAAAACCCACCTTGTGCCAATGACCTTCTTCTCTTTTGGTGGTTGCCCGGTGGTGAAGACCTTGAGCTTTCTCAGGCTCTCCATTTCCTGTTCCATCGCGAACTGCCACTTCTCTTGTTCTTCGATGGGCAGCTCCTGGATGTCAGAGAAAGTCTTTGGGGTGACCATGATGCTGTTGACGGATGCGATGTGCCCAATGTCAATTTTCTTTGGTGGGACCCCCTTGTTGGACCGCTTTGACCTTCTGACCTCTTGCCACTCACCGCCCTTTTCTTCTGCAGGCTCCTTGCCGACTGGCTGTTCACGACCAGGATGTGGAGGCTCTCGGTCCCAGGCGTTGGGCATCATGGGCCTCTGAAGCATCGCTGGAGGCAAAGAGTCGGGTGAAGATGGCGTGTCTTTCCACTCAGGACTGGACGGCTCATCCCCCCCATCTGGACCAGGTAGGCTGACCTCTTCGTCCTCTTCCTTGCTCTCGTCGGTGGCAGGGTCTGTGGTTGTCTCAGGCGGTGTCTTGGTTAGTGCAGCTTTGCTGGGTCGGTTGATGTATGGGCCCAGATCATTTGAGTGGATCTGGGTCCAATTGGAGTCCTCTTCGAAGGAGGCAGATTGGGAGGTCACAGTCCTGCCCCCTTCTCCCAGGAATCGGTAGGCCTTGGAGTCAGGGGCATAGCCCAAGAACCTCAGTCTCTGGGAGACGGATCTCCCCTTCTTCTGCAGCTGCTTGGGGATGTGTTCACAATGCTGCTCCAGGTGCAGTTCAGGGTGTAGTTGGCATAGTGTACTGCCTCCACCCAGTACGATTCTGCAACCCCAGCGTCCGCAATCAGGCTGCGCACCATGGTCTGCAGAACGCCGTTACGTTTTTCTGCCACTGTTCTGCACAGGGGTGAAAGGCGCTGTGCGAAAATGGTGTATGTCCTTGTGCCTTATCCAGTCCTGGAATTTTTGGGACATGAACTCAGCCCCACGGTCGCTCTGCAGCTGCGCGATCCTGGTCTTGCACTGGGTTTTGACATAGTTATACAGTGATTTTATGGCATCAAAGGCCTCAGACTTTTCTGTGAGGGTATATACTGTACATGGCCATATCTCGAGAAATCATCAACAGCAGTGAGGAAATACTGCTTTTTCCCTAGGGACGGTGTAAATGGCCCAACCAAATCAACATGTATTAATTGATATGGGTATTGGGTTTTACGCTGTGACACCTTAGGTATTGGGGCGGCCTTCCTCTTTGCCCTCTTACAGATGGCACAGTCCAGAAACACCTCACAATCCTGGAGGTGAACCCCCTCAGCAAATTCTCCCATCTTTTTAACCACTGGGAAGCTCGCATGGCCTAACCTCCGATTTAAGAGGTGGGCACATTTAGTATGGCGCGGCTTTCCCACTGACACCCCCTTGGCTCTGGTTGCCTTGGGCGGTGCTGGCACCTTAGGCCCTTTTTTGGGCTTATCTGCCTTAGGTGCCTGCTGAGGCTCGGGTTTCTTGCCTGCATTGGCCTTGGAAGGCCGTGTGGCTGGCTGTGGGGCCTCTCTGTCACTGCGTTCTTGTATTTCCCAGCTGAGCTCTCATTTTTGGACTAATAGACTTACTGTAGTTTTGCCAAGTTTCTTATCAGTATTAACTGCGCAAGTGCACATTCCTTTTCTAGCCTTCATTCTATACTCCTTTGTTCTCTCTGCCAAGAGGTCCGGCAGGAACGCTGCCAAGATGTAGCTCATTAATTTAAGTAGCAAGAATTTTATATTTTTACTTTTACAATAAAATGAGTTTTCTTAGAAATACTTCTTTGGGTTTTATTTCCTAAATGTATACTTTTGAGGAGAAGCCACGGTCCAAACCTCTAAACTGGGGTGTGATTATCCCAGAGCCAGGATGGGATCAATCAACTCCCTGACACGCTCTCTCTCTCTCTGCGTGCAGGCCCCTTCTGGGGTGGCACCCTGTGAGTTGTCTCCTGTAGCTGGGTACTCGGGGGAGAAATATGGCAAACCATTCATAATGGTAACACTCCCAATGACCCTCTTGTCTCGAGTGACCTGACCTCTTTGCGAAACAATACCTCCACCCTGCCATCATCACATAACTTAGTTATACTTAACAGGTTATTGGCGATAGAGGGAGCATGCAATACACCTTCGACATTGCCCAGCCCTAGTACAGAGACAGTGCCCTCCCCAACAACCAAAGCATCGTTACCATTTGCAACCTTAACGGAGGAGTTAATTCTCCTTAACCTCTTAAAGCCTTGTTTCATGTTAGCAATGTGAGATGAAGCCCCAGAGTCCAGTAACCAGAGGCCAGTAGGGCCATCAGCCTTTGTGGTGGGGCTGAGGTAACTAGTATACACAAAATTGCCCTTAGCACCACCTTTGCCCCTGCCAGGCCCCCTTCTCTGCCCCCTACCCCTTCCTTGATTGGAGTCACGCTTAGGTCCTTGCTGGTAATGGGGGCAGTCTTTCTTCAGATGCTCCTCAGAGCCACAGATGAAACACTTGGGTAGAGCGTTAACCTGCTCTGAACTTTGGTGCCTTCTGTTGATGCGATGAGTTGTGGCCCTCGTGTACTCTCCCGCATCACTACGCCTCCTGTCTTCCTCATTGAGCCTCCCTGTGAGGTAGGACAGAGTCATGGATTCCTTCCTGGTTCCCTCTAGTGAGACAATAAAATTGCCGCAACTTTTGTCCAGGGATGCCAGAATGACAGCGATCATGTTGGCCTCAGTCATGGGGTAGTCCCTGAGCAGCAGCTCTGCCCTGAGTGCCTTCAACTTTCCCAGGTGCTCAGCCATGCTAGCCCCAAATTTTAGCTTGCTGTTATAGAATTCCGTTGTGAGTCTTGTGGTGGAGCCCAAGCTATCACTATTAAATAGGCTATATAACAACCCCCAAATTTCACCAGCTGTGATCCCATCTGGAATGCTAGGGTACAATTTAGCATCCAGTGAGCTCAGTAGAGTGGTATTGTTCTGTTCCCGTCCTCCACACGCACAAACCCACACAGACAGTCGAGGGTTAAATAATTGGCACACACAAGTGTTCCGTTATCAGAGGCTTGACAGCTCTACGGGAACCGGCTGCCAAGTTCTTTACTATAACAAGAAGGGGGGTGTTCCTCCACCAGATAACAAATGCAACACACACCAGCTGGGAAAAAACAGTCCAATTCACAATCCTTCAGCAGACTGAGGCTTTGCACCAAAGAAGCTTGCAAGAATTAACTTTGTCCGTCACAGAATCTAAACGGCCACACCCCTCCTTTATATAGCCTGTGGGGTGTGGTCCAGTGACTCAGCTTAATCCCTGGCACGCCTCCTCTTCTGCTGTGATCGTTTAGCACGCCGACGCTGACGTGGGTCCAGCCACAACTTGTCTCCCTCATCACTCTCCGACCAATCGGAGACACCTGGCTCCTGGCCAATCTCCTCTCCTTCGGCCGACACCTGAGGAATTGTCAGAGAGGAGGGGCCGGGGGAGGGAGGCCTGGCCGGCTCCTCTCCTTCATGTTCGGAGCCTTCTTCCTCCGATACGATGGGCTCGGGGGTCGGAGCCACAACAGGTATAGGCTCTCCTGTGGTACCACTCTTCTTGAGGTCCCCAAGGGAAAGGTGGGGGGTCTAGAACCATTTATAGGGTCCCCTCTTTCAAGAGACATACCTGTATTTCTTTATCCCATATGTTGAAGTTATCACCCCCCAGATGTAATTTTTCAAAGTTATTCGGGAGTACTGAAGAAAATGAATAAGCAGGAGCAGAAAATACAGTTGTATTCTGCTGTCCTTGGTACCTTTGTGTAGGCTCCATTGAAGTGAATGGGAGAGGGATCCCTCTGCTGGCCGGTGTTGGTATTTTCTTCTGATTATTCTTTTCTTTTTTAGGTGGAGCGAACTGGGCATGTGCGAACTGCTGAGCACGCTCAGAGCTCATTCCAGCCCAGGAGCCGACGGGAGCAGACCTCTCTCTCTGTGCTTCAGAGCTAGGCCTGGGCCCAGGCCTGTGGAGCTCTGAAGATTCCTCTGGAAGCCCTCCCGGTACTGGAACACTTACTGGGGGCGAAGGCTGCAGGATGGGGCCGGAAATGCCCGAAGATGACGAGGATCGCCTGGAGGGGCCCACCGCTGGTCCTGAAAACTCCAGAGGAGGCAGCCATCTTGGGAAGTGGGAGGCTTGGCTGGAGGCCCCCTGAAGTCATAGAGGTGAGTCCTCCGTTGCCTCAGTGGGGGTGTTGGGAAGGCTGGAGCCCCCAGGGGTTCTTCTGGGACTCTCTGGAGGTGCGGGTCCTGGCTGGGGGGCTCTGGACTGGACCCCCCCCTTGTTGGTCTCCTGGGGGTAGCGAGGGAGGCTGGCTGCCCCCGAGGTTGAGGCTGCAGTCATCGTGGTCTCCAGGGCTGCAACCAGGACTTGGATTGCAGCTCTGATGCCCGCTGCAGCAGATGCGGCTGGGCAGACTTCGAGGCCTGCCGGTGGGGGGGGGGCAGCAGTTTGCATGCTGCTTCGGCTGGCTGCCATTGGTTGCTGGGCCTCATGGCCTAGCTGAGGCTCACCAAGCCTCACTGGAGTAGGTGGCCTGGGGGCCGCCATGTTGCTTCCGGTTGGCCCCGGAAGCTGCAGGTTGCGATTTGGCAGGAGTTTTCCCGCCAAAAGCTCCGGGGCCTCAGGGTCCCCCAGGGTGTCTGGCGCCATGTTGGGGAGCCTCCTGGGTGCTGGGGAAGGACTTACCCGGTGTCCAGAGGCCCCCTGCACTGGTGTCCCATGTGGCTTGGCTCCTGGCGTCCCTCGGGATGCTAGGAGCATTCGGAGCAGCTCTCTGCATTCCTCGCCAGTGAGCTGGTCCATGCTGGGGGTGGCCTGGTCCCTGGCAACATCCCTGGTGTCCTGGCAGTCCTGGGTGGACTGCTGGCCTTCCACGCCTTCCTCTGTTGCTTGCAGCTTCAAGGAACCGTGCGAAGGGGTCCCTTGCGTTCTGCTGGGTCCTCTGGGGGCATAGAGATCATCTGTACCCTCCTCTGGATCGAAGCTCGCATCAGGGATTGGATGCAGGGCTGCCAACCTTGCTTGGAGACTCCTGGTCATAACTGGGGAAGTCCTGCCGTCCATCTCCAAGGGGTTCTTGCTGGAACCTCCTGGCATCTTGCTTCTGCTGGCTTGGAAGTGTTGCCTTCAAACCATCCTCTGCTACCACTTTGTGAGGGATCTCACGAAGAACGATGGTTCGTTGAGGGCACTTCCAAGGAAAGTCAGTATGCAAGGATGCAATTAAGTTAAGTTTTTATTTAGAAATAAAAGTAGGCAAATATAAATTCCCTGGCATGGAGGCATCCATGCCTGGATTGAGCCCATGGGTCAGTCCCATAGGAGAGTAGAACAAGAGGCAGGGGAGCAGCCCCTGTGCAGGGGTTCTTATAGTGGTCCCTGGCCCCTCCCTTACTGATGTGTGTGGGGGGCCGGAGGGCCATTAACTTTCCCCAATGGGGCTGCAGGGGCCGGAGCCCCCTTGACCCACCAGTGGGATCAAAAGTCCCTCTTTGCTCCCATCTGGTGGCCTTTGAAGAAACTGCCATGGCTGGCACAAAACACCTAACATATTGGTTGAGATTTGAAGTTGCCATTTGTTAGACCAATCTGACACATAGTCAAGGTCTTTTTGAAGGGTAGTTGCATTGTCAGTGGTGCTGAATAGTTTAACATCATCAGTGAAGAGAACACAGTTTTAACAAAGAGTTTCTGCTCCTCATTTCATCCCTTTCAGGGGAGACAAATATAAATTTAAATCTGAGATGAAATAAAAAACTTTGACTATGCCATTTTAAAAATATTTTTACTCTTTTGGAATAAATTGTTTCTTTCCATTAAGCTCTAGATCAGTGATGGCTAACCTTTTTGCCGTTGCGTGCCAAAAGCGGGGGGAGCATGGGGGTCACATGCGCCCATGCCCACACCCATAATTCAATGTGCCCTGCCCCCCGGAATGCGTGCATGAGCCCCCCCAGCTTTTGGCATGCGATAGCATGGTGGGCCCAGTAGGCCCATTTTTTGCCCTCCCCAGGCTCCAGAGGCTTTCTTAGAGCCTGGGGAAGGCAAAAACGGCCCTCCAGAGGCTGGAATCAGCCAATTTCCTGACTTCTGGTGGGCCCGAAAGGCCCGAAAATCAGCTGGCTGGCGCAAGCATGCATGCTTGAGCTGAGCTAGGGCAATGCTCGCGTGCCCACAGATATGGCTCCGCGTGCCACCTGTTGTACACGTGCCATAAGTTCGCCATCACGGTTCTAGGTCCATAATGGCAAACCTATGGCACATGTGCCGGAAGTGCCACACAGAGCCATCTCTCATGACATGCCAACCATCATCCGCTGAGGAGCCTTGGTAGTACAGTGGTCTAAAGCACCCTGTTATTAACACCAGCTGCCTGCAATTATTGCAGGTTCGAATCTCACCAGGCTCAAGGTTGACTCAGCCTTCAATCCTTTCTAAGGTAGGTAAATTGAGGGCCCAGTTTGTGGGGGCTATAAGCTGACTTTGTATAAATATACAAAAGTATGAAGGCTATTGCTTAGCGCATTGTAAGCCGCCCTGAGTCTCCGGAGAAGGGCGGCATATATATCAATTTTTTTTAAAAAAACCTGCTCTTTTGGTTTCTGGCGCTCCCCACCCCACGCACCCTCCCGTTTCGGCACTTGGTGCCGAAAAGGTTTGCCAACACTGCTCTAGACTGTCATTGTTTAACTTATGTGGTTAAACACATCCTGACTACTTCAGATGTCCTATTCAATTTTGTCACTGCGTTTTTGTAATTTGCCAGCTGTGCTTGAACTCTAAGATTTACGGTGCTCAGAACTCTTATCTCTAAGCTAACTGCGCATGTCCACATTCTTTCACTTTTCTTTAACTTTCTTTGTTCGCCTGCCAAGAGGTACGGCAGGAACGCTGCCAAAATGTACCTAATTAGCCAGTTAAGGTGTTTTTATTTTCTTTACAATAAAATGAGTTTCTTAGAATATATCTCAGGTTTATTTTGCTTATAAGGTATACTTCAAGGGAAGGCCATGATCCTTTTTTAATCAGGTGCAATTACCCAAAGGGGAACGGGATTAATTGCCACCCTGACATGTGGCAGCAGCAGGATGGTTCAAATTATGGCTTTTTCCTTGCTAGTTACTTTAACTGATAAGCAACCAGGCTATATTTAGACAGATGATTAATTGTGACTGCGGAACGCTGATTAATTATCGCAAATATGCCAAAGAAAAAGAAAAAGGGAAAAATGAAACTCAGAACTTTTTCTACAAATCATTTGGACCTCTCCGAGGAAGAAGAAGATAGAAAAGCTGCTTTTGAAGGCAACAAATGACTGAAGTCAGTGATGTCCCCTTCTGATTATGCATGCTCATAAACAATTCCTGCAGAAGCCCAAAGATTTGAAACGCTTGGTGCAAGGCCAAAGTTTTCACAAACAGCAGAGCATTTTTCCTCCCACACAGAGAGAGACGTAATTTATCACTCTCCTCAAACCACTAAGCAAGCTATAAAAAACTATCGTGATCAAATAGAATTTTTTGAATGTGAGCTATCCCAGGCAAAAATGGCCTTATCTATGCTTGAGCCAGATAAGAGAGAGTCTTTTGTTTTTCAAATTCCTGACTCCGCCGTCTTAGCTTCTTCAAAGCCTAAGCCAGACCCCCAAGAGGATATTGTGTCAGGCAAATCAGAACAGAGAGCTGTGTACACATCACATGTGCCTAGTGATGTTGTCCCTTCTCAGATTTCACATGATGTTGATAGAGAAGCGAAGTTTTCTGTGATGCCTCTAAATCAAACAGTTATTCAGACTGCAATGCAACAAGTGTCTCCACAGGCCCAATCTCCAGCACCCCCTGGTGGTGCTGGTGTCTTTTTAGATGGGGCACAACAATACTTCATGTAGCAAAGGCAAATGACTGCGCCTCCAGCAGGCCATGTTAATATTGCAGCTCAAATCCCAATACAGCAGCCACATTTCCAAGTGCCTGCACATGTGCCTCCAGCCATGCAACCAGGACCAGCTCCTGGTCCACCTCCAGCAGCACAACCAAGGCCATTTTCTGGTCCACAACAAGTATTTTTACCGGCACAGCCGGCACAGCCAACATTTGAAATGCACATACCTCAACAGGCATCTTCTATTACTCCACTGGCTGGTGAGTCAAAATTAAAGATGTCAGGACAGAATTAAAAAGCCTGGGTCAGTGAGGTTACACTATTGCTTCGCAGAGAAGGCACCCACTGTATGGTTTTTAATCCTCCTGCTCAGCCATGGACTCCTGCAATAAGAGACTTAGAGACTAAAGCTTGCACAACATTGTTGATGTCCATGGATACTGAACTGCAGGTTACCTTTCCGCCTGATGCAACAGCCCAACAAATTTGGGTCCAATTGGAAAATTGCTACAGGCATGTTTCAATTGAATCTTCATGTTTGCTCATGTCTGAGTTCCATGGTTTGAGATTGAAACCTGGTGAACAAATTGGAGGACATTTAACCAAACTGAAAGGAATGAGAAGAGAATTGAGAGAAAGAGGCTATCTTACTGATGATATTCCAATGATCAGCATTATCATTAACTCATTGAATTATGAATGAAAAGATGCCATTACAAAGATTAACCAAGTGCCTATTGCTCAACGCACAGTGGACTATGTATGCAGACTTTTAACTGAAGAAGAAGCACTCATGTTAGCCACGCCACATTTGAGAGGCCCACCCACAGCAAGAGCTCCAGCAAGACGTCCCTTCCGAGGAAGAGCCTACGTTCCAAGGATGCCAACATGCTACATCTGTAATCGTGTGGGACATGCCACCCAGGATTGTCCCCAACGAGTTCCAGCTCCTGTCTCATACCAGCCCAGAAGAACAGACTCCAGAGGCAGAGGCAGAGGCGGAAGACAAGGTCGTTGTGGTCCAAGGCATGATCCGCAAGCTCCACTTGCTACATTGGCTTTAACCAATGATCCACAACCTCATCCAGAGTACGACAGACGGCTTTTGTGGACTTTGGACAGTGGTGCAGCATTTCATGTTACCTACAGAAAGGAACTTTTCACAGAGATGCACGAGCCTGAACCTGAACTACGAGAACTTTATTCTTTTTCCAATCATCCTTGTCAGGTCAAAGGAAAAGGAACTGTTTATGTTGAAGAGCTCGATGCATTCATCCCTGATGTTTATTACATACCAACAGCAAATAGCAGTTTGCTTAGTCAGGCCCACTTATCTAGAGTTTTAAAGTTCCAGGTTCACCACCTCGAGAAAGCAAGTTACATAGTTAAAAATGGAGATATTGTTGCTGAAACCACGTTAATTGGTGGTGTTTATTACTTAAAGCCAAAGCCTAAATCACAAACACAGGCAAGTATACAAACCCCAAAAGAGGAGAGCGCAGGCCCAGAGAGAGATGTTCCAGAGAGAGATCCTGTTGCTACTCCAAAGGCTCCTAAAGCCAACAAAAAGAAAATTAGGAAACAGGTTGCTCAGAGCAAGCCTGAGGTTCCTCATGAAACTGTCAATATTGAAAATTCACTAACTGGTAAACCTTTGCATTACAGGTGTATCCATAAGTGGCATAGAAGATTGGGGCATGCCAGTTTCCGTGTTCTTAGGAAAATGCCGGAGTTCGCAAAAGGTTTGGATCTAAAGAGGTGTAAAGTGTTTTTGGATTGTGCTGTCTGCAAGAAAGCCAAATCCAAGGCAACAGCCATTCCCAAACGCGCTACACGCCTGTCAACACGCATTTTTGATTTGGTACACACTGACATAGTTGGTCCTTTTCCACCAACACTTGGTGGTAGAAAATATTTTCTAACAATTGTTGATAATTATTCCAGATATGGATATGTATATCCCATGAAAGAAAAATCTGAGACCTTTCAGATCTTTAAAGACTTTGCAGCCCTTGTTTCTACCCAACACCAAGTTCGCATCGCCAGAATCCAGAGTGATTGTGGTGCTGAATTCATGTCAAAGCGTTTCCAGGACTGGATGCGTAAGAATGGAATTCTTCTTCAAACATCGGCTCCTTACACACCAGCTCATAATGGAATCGTAGAACGACGACAAGGGGTCCTGCAAACCATGATGCATTGTCTCCTAGAAGACGCCAACCTTAGTATGCCATACTGGGGTGAAGCTATCAAATATGCAAATTACATTGTCAACCGTACTTGGAGCAGTGTAATAAATCAGACTCCTTTCTTCATGATGTATGGCTACAAGCCAGATCTCAAAAACCTCCATATTTTTGGTTCATACGCTATGGTGAATATTCCCTTAGCTCAAAGAAGAAAAGGAGGTCCAGTAGCAAGGAGACTGAGATTTATGGGTATTGATGATAATTCAAAATGGAGCAAATTTATTGACTCCAGACATGTAATTGTGATTTCCCAATCTGCTATTTTTTTTTTAATTTGATTTATATGCCGCCCTTCTCCAGAGACTCAGGGCGGCTTACAATGCGCTAAGCAATAGCCTTCATACTTTTGTATATTTATACAAAGTCAGCTTATTGCCCCCACAAACTGGGTCCTCAATTTACCTACCTTAGAAAGGATGGAAGGCTGAGTCAAACTTGAGCCTTGGTGAGATTCGAACCTGCAATAATTGCAGGCAGCTGATGTTAATAACAGGGCTTTAGACCACTGTACTATCCAAGGCTTCCTCTTTGAGGAAGATGTTGACTGGTCCAGGATTCATTCCAATGATCCTGGAGTTTATTTTCCTAGAGACGATGTTGTTGATGCCACGCAGCCTGATGACCAAGATTCACAGGCGAAAGTTCCATCCACCAGTTCTTCTCAACCTGATGTTCCGTCTTCGCAAGCCGCGGATGCTGATGCTAGCGACGAAAGTGTGGACGAGGACGAAGCAGAAGAAGAATGGACTGTTGTTCCGAGACGTTCCAAGAGGGCCACAAAAGGAATCCCTCCACAACGATATTCGTGGCAACTGACAAAAGCACCCTTGCCTTTGATTTGCAATGTTACACTTCCAGCTGATATGTTCACACAAATCAAGTATCTTCCTGATTCAACGTTATCCTGAGGACTACACAAATATCTACTCACCGACAGTCCGAACTGAGAGTGTAAAAATTGCTTTAGCAACTGCAACTATTCTTGGTTTAGAAGTTTTCCAGTTCGATGTGGACACGGCTTATCTACATGCTGACCTAGATGAAAAAATCTACGTGAGAGGTCCTCCAGGGTTCCGACAGCAAAAAGGGGATACCTGGTTTCTACAAAAAAGTATTTATGGTCTGAAACAGTCTGGTTTAATGTGGTACTTACAGTTGTGATCAAAATTATTCAACCCCCACTGAAATTGAGTGTTTTGGCCAGTTTGACCTTGATTTTGATCATTCAGTCATCTTGCTTACATTTACATCAAAGAGGCACTTGTAGGTCAGACAAATATAACATAACATTTATAATGAAATAACCACAAATGTCGTTTCTGTGCTCACATCATTATCAGTTTTATTCAACCCCCAAGTGACATTCAATCTTAGTACTTAGTACAACATCCTTTTACAGTTATAACAGCTTTTAAACGTGAAGCATAGCTTGACACAAGTGTCTTGCAGCGATCTACGGGTATCTTCGCCCATTCTTCATGGGCAAAAGCCTCCAGTTCAGTCACATTCTTAGGCTTGCGCACTGCAACTGCTTTCTTTAAGTCCCACCAGAGGTTCTCAATCGGATTTAAGTCTGGTGACTGCGATGGCCACTCCAAAATGTTCCAGCCTTTCCTCTGCAACCATGCTCTAGTGGACTTGGAGGTATGCTTGGGATCATTGTCCTGTTGAAAGGTCCAACGTCTCCCAAGCCTCAGGTTTGTGACAGACTGCATCACATTTTCATCCAATATCTCCTGGTACTGAAGAGAATTCATGGTACCTTGCACACGCTGAAGCTTCCCTGTACCTGCAGAAGCAAAACAGCCCCAAAGCATGATTGACCCTCCGCCATGCTTCACAGTAGGCAAGGTGTTCTTTTCTTCATAGGCCTTGTTCTTCCTCCTCCAAACATAGCATTGATCCATGGGCCCAAACAGTTCTAATTTTGTTTCATCAGTCCACAGAACACTATCCCACAACTTTTGTGGTTTGTCCACATGACTTTTGGCATACTGCAGTCGACTCTTCTTATTCTTTGGAGACAGCAAGGGGGTGCGCCTGGGAGTTCTGGCATGGAGGCCTTCATTACGCAGTGTGCACCTTATTGTCTGAGCTGAAACTTCAGTACCCACATCTGACAAATCTTTTCTCAGTTCCTCAGCAGTCACACGGGGACTTTTCTCCACTCTACGCTTCAGGTAGCGCACAGCAGTCGAAGTCAGCATCTTCTTTCTGCCACAACCAGGTAGCGTTTCAACAGTGCCCTTTGCTTTGAATTTGCGAATGATGCTTCCTATGGTGTCTCTTGGTATGTTTAACATCTTTGCAATCTTCTTATAGCCATTGCACTTCCTGTGAAGAGAAATCACCTCTTCTCTTGTCTTCCTGGACCATTCTCTTGCCTTCACCATGTTTGTAACCACACCAGTAAATGTCTAGAAGGAGCTGAGTATCACAGTCATTTTAAAGCTGCCTAATTGGTGCTTATTATGCTTGATTGCTGCTCGGTGACATCCACAGGTGTTTTCAATACCTGATCGAAAACACCTGAATGAACCTCTGTTCTTCAGAGTGGTAGTCTTTAAGGGGTTGAATAATTGTGTCAATGAAGAAACCACAAAAGAAACATTTACTACTGTATTACAAAAACAATTGATGTCATTTTAGTTGCATTTGGTTCTGTAAAACGTCCTTCTGGATTTCATTCTGAATACAATTACAAATGTACACTATAGTCCCTAAACCCCTTTACAGCATTGGGGGTTGAATAATTTTGATCACAACTGTATGTCTTACTGACAAACTAAATTCAATGGGCTTTATTAAGTCCGAAACTGATGAGTGCGTGTTCACAAAAAGTTCTAACAATGCATATGAGATAGTTCTTGTTTATGTTGATGACATTGTTTATATTGGTCCAAATAAGCAGATGAGTGAAAGTTTTGCCAAAGCTTTGCAGAGATACTTCACATTGAAATCTTTAGGTCATGTTAGCACTTATTTAGGTGTTCAGATTGACAAAACACAGAAGGGGTTTAGTCTTTCACAAGAAGATAAAATTGAACAAATTTTGCATCATTGCAACATGAAGGATGCTAACACAACAAAGACACCCATGCAACAGATTTTCACAACTTGACACAAGAACCGAGTCCTGAGTTCGAGGATCAAACACTTTATCGTTCAGTCATTGGGTCACTGTTGTACATTAGTAGTTGGACCAGACCCGACATTGCACTTAGTGTTAATCTCTTGTCACGACACGTAGGTAAGGCAAAACAGTTTCATTGGACATGCGTTAAGAAATTATTGAGATACCTAAAGCACACAAAACACATGAAGTTATTGTTAGAACCAACACATACTGATTATGCAGAGTTATGTTGTTATGCAAATTCTGATTGGGCGAGTGATAAGAAATCATGCAAAAGTACTTCAGGTTATATGATGTTCTTAAATGGATGTCCTGTTTATTGGCAAGTGCGTAAACAGAATTTTGTTTCTTGTTCATCTACTGAAGCTGAATATGCTTGTGTTTCAGATGCATGTAATTCTCTAACTTGGTTTGATGCTTTGGTCACAGATATCTGGACACGTCCAATTCGACCAATCACCGTGATGGAAGACAATGAATCGGTGGTTTCTATTTCTGAATCACATTTTACAGGTTCTAGGTCCAGACACATTGACATCCGTTATCAAAACATAAAACAATTGGTGAAAAAAAGTTTTGTTAAAATGCAATATGTATCTACACATGATCAGATTGCTGACATCCTCAACAAACCACTCCCAGCAGCTCAACACGAGTACCTGCGTAAGAAGATGTGCCTTATTTGATGATGTACCTGATGTTCGCTCAACTGGCAAAGAAGGGGATTGTCACTGCGTTCTTGTATTTCCCAGCTGAGCTCTCATCTCCTGGACTATTACACTTGCCGTAGATGCTCACTCTTATCTCTCTAAGCTAACTGCGCATCCTCCACATTCCACATTCCTTTTCTAGCCTTCTTATTCTTTTGTTCTCCTGCCAAGAGGTGAGGCAGGAACGCTGGCAAGATGTAGCTAATTAGGTAGCCAATTAGCTAATGAGAGTTATCTTTATTTTTACTTTTACAATAAAATGAGTTTTCTTAGAAAATACTTCTTCGGGTTTTATTTTCTTAATGTATACTTTCAAGGAGAAGCCTCGGTCCAAACCTCTAAACCGGGGTGCGATTATCCCAGAGCCAGGATGGGATCAATCAACTCCCTGACAAAGATGTTTTTATTTTCTTTACAATAAAATGAGTTTCTTAGAATGTATCTCGGGTTTATTTTGCTTATAAGGTATACTTCAAGGGAAGGCCACAATCCTTTTTTAATCAGGTGCAATTACCCAAAGGGGAATGGGATTAATTGCCACCCTGAAAAATTGTCCTTTATAAAGCTCAGCAATTGCTCAGAAGTAGAGTTACCACCTCACAAAACCATCTACTGGGATTCAAATAGAAAAAAAATCTATTTTCTTCAGGGTACAAATATGTATGTAATCAACTGATGTTTATTTTCAGGCTTCTTCAAGAAAGGACATTTTTATACAATACACTGGAGTTGCATGCATAATTATTTTACTTAAGCATCGACTGTTTTTGATCTGTAGTATTCATTTTGTAATATATATTTGCTTTCTATGTTATCATATACCAATTTATCTTACTGTTTTATTTTAGCTTACCGGTAATCCAATTTCATTGCATTGAGCCTGATGTTTAGGCATTGATATGGTCAACTGACTAATCAGTAAAATCTAGCACTACAATTACTGGGATGCTTTTGTCTTGGAGCTAAATAAAGGTTGTGGGCATTTAAATTTTAAGTCACCTATTTATATTTTAGCAGTTTATGTTCACATCACATATAAAAAAAAATGAGGCTGCTAAATCCAAAGACTGTTGTTGTGACAGTCTTTTAATCATTTACTTCTGTGGATCAATGAATACATTATTTCCTAAAAACTGAAAAATGAGACAGACCTGATTAAATACATGGGGCCAAACAGCATCCTTGGCAGAAATGGTGAGTAGCTTGTCTGGAGGAGCCAGGGGGTCGATCTTTCCAATTTGGACTTTCAGAAAGGACTTATTTGGAAATGTGACCCAATTGAAAATATCAAATCCAGTTTCTAATTGCCCGTTGGGGCCAAAAGAAACCTGTTCTCCAGCACTGTTGTTAAAGGTGACCTGCTGCAAGAAATGGTGGAGCTGAGTGAAAAATCAAAGAAATACAGTATAAATATTAACTGGATTCCATGAATCATATGGAGAAATCTCAGGTCCTTCAGTTTTGCTTATGGTCAGTGGAATGACATTTTTTTTTCACCAATCAGCAGTTTATAATTGAAAAAGAAATGCTTCCACATAGATTTTCTACTCTGCTGACTGTTTTCACCTGAAAATGTGTCCTATGAAAATTCCAGCACAACATTGACAAAAGAAGAACAAATGACACATTAACTTGTTTTGATCAACCCGGCATATTTGGAATTATAAATGTACTTTTCTGGCATAAAATTTGGAAAATATAAAATATTCCAACATAGAAATTTCTAGGCCAAAACAGCTTTTAGTTCCATTACTTTTAGAAAATAAATAAATAAAACACAATTGAGAACTATTTAAATTTGAAATTTTCTTCATGCTATTCATTGAGAAAGATTTTACATTTGAAACTGTTCAATATACAGGTTGCAGATTGAATGAGATCCTTTACATATTATTTCATACATAAAATAAAGTACATAAGTTATATATTTTAAACTTTTTCAATATCTTCATTTTATTTTCAAACTGCATCCAATTTTGCATACAAGACCTTTGTTATTCAGATCATTCAGATAATACTTGAAAAAAATGATAGGTTTTTAAATTTTTCTTTTCCTGCATATTACAATACAAATAACTATCTGCTAAGAGATGGAGGATGATGGAATAAAGACTCTTTCATTTTTAACTGCCCAAATAAAAAGGAAATGAGAAAAAACATCCAGATACAAACTGAGCAATGTGGTATATGCAGTACCATGCAATGAAAGATGTGGAGTTCTGTTCATTCACATGGCACAACATAAGAGAACAAATCCATCAGGATAAGATTCAGCAGTCCATCTGCATTTAAAAGACAAATGCCACTCTTTTGAAGATAACAAAGTTTTGGACAGAGAGGATTGCTGGTTTGATAGAGAGGTCAAAGAGGCCATCTATGTCAAAATTGAAAAGAGAGGGGAGGATATCACTTCATCTATCTCCAGTCTATAACACAGTCCTTTCAATAATTCCAAGAAGGCTCCACACTCATTTTGCACTACTCAGGTGACCCTGAGGACACAGATAAACCTCCAGTGCCCTCAACAACTCTCTAAAAGAATGCAAATGACCATTCCTTGCATTTATATGCAAGGAATATAAATCCTTTCATTCCCCACCGTCCAGTCGGAGCTGAAGAAGCTTCTTGGATAAGAAGTGAGACATCTTCAAAGAAAAACAAGGAAGTCCAGTTGCACCTTGAAAAAGCACTTTTGGGACAACCAGGACCTGGATGACTGAGAATCTCTATAGACTCCATAAACAGAAAGGAGAAATATATATATATAAACCAGTACTTTTCTACCTGATCATCCAGAATTTTGCGTTGGTAAACATTACCTGCCATGGTGATTGAAAGAAATGCTTCCTCCTCCTCTCATCAAACTTTTGACCATCTTTGCATTTGGAGGATTGCATGGCCTTCAGAGCATGTGCCACAGCATAGACTGCATTGTAGATGGTGTAACTATGCCCACCCATGGTGGTCTCAAAGACAGAATTAGGAAGAGTCTCCAGTTTCTCTTCTCCAGTGCAGATCCTTTCAGCATTCTCATCTGTAATATCACTGGAAAATGAACATTCAAATGCATCTTTCCAGAAATCCCTAATGAATCCATCTTCTTTTTCTGTGTTTGGGTATCTCTTCTGCATAAATTGTTGGAATCCTGTTAGCTCCTTTGAGTGAATTGCAAAGGAGAGTGCACCATTTAGAAAATCAATGGAAAACTGTCTTTGCATAAGGATCGAGGTGAATTCCATCTGGGCTGTCATGATCCAAATCTTGGCCTTCTTCTCCTCCGGAATATCATCAGAATCTAAAACAGAGAGTATCACCCTCAAAGCCACTATGCAAAAGGAAAATAATAAAAGCAGAAGGAAACAAAAGGACATGAAATCAGATAACTAAGACACCACTCAATTTCAAGTAGGAGAGATTCAGAATAAGAAAACACAGGGCGATCCATGAGCACACACACAAAAGACAAACACACAAAAGTAACAAAAGAAACAAAGAATTTCCTTTGTACAGAAAAGTATAAAAATGTATGCTTACCTTGTAAAGATGTCAGCTCACCCAGGAACGTTGGTTCGTGCGCCTGCCGGATCTGTCTTCCTGAAACATAATAAAGAGAATCCTGTTTTCACGCAGCTCGCTTCACTCATCAATTGACTCATCGTGCCTGAGACGCTCTCCCAGCTGGGAGATTCAAATCCCTTTCCGGGAAACCTCTGCGAAGATTCAACAATACAATAACTGTGTTTGAGTGGGTATGCAACGCAAGTTCCTAAAAACTTTTTTTTACCAATTAATATATTCAAATTTAGTACTGCTCATTAAGCAACAAGGAGATCCCTTTGTTGTTATCTAATAACTTCCTCATCATTAAATGACAAATATTTTTTGCTTTTGGAGTGATTACGAGGACTCAACATCTGAAAATAATAAACTCGTGAACTTTCTATCTTGTTCCATATTTTTCTCACCTGTGGAAATTTATACTTGCACAGAGTGGTTGCCATGTTGAGACAGGTTTTAGTACGGGGTCCTCCAATGATGGCTACCATATTTGTCTGGTCATTACATTTGTAGTTTGGGATAAATTTATCCTTTGTAGATAGAAATTCCATTGCTAAAAGAAAAGTTGTATATTCCTCAAGATAGTTGGTAGCGATGTGGAAACCGAGGCTAACATTGGACAAAATCCCAGAATTTTCATTGATGTCTTTTACAGCAAATGCCAGAGCCAAAGTATGTTGGTAATTATGAGTAAGGAACCTTCAGTGAGAATTATAAACTTCATGAATATACTTCTGCTTTAGATTCAGACAGTAGATATATTTTTTAAATTTAAAATATCTACTGTCTGAAGATGAACAAATGTTTATTTTCTGAAGAAATATCTACTGTCTGAAGATATCTACTGTCTGTCACACACTCACATACACACAATACATACATACTTACTGTGTGCATATATGTGATGTGTATACATGCATACATGCATACATATATACATACACACAAAAACAGATGTCTGGGAAACCATAAGTTGATTATATGGATAGGGAATCATCGATAAGGTGGAGCAATAAGCTAAAATCGAACCAAGATATCATTTGCAGTCTGCTTTCTTCTGTATTTAAGACTCTTCTTCTGTACTTAAGATTTTAAATTCATAGTAAACTATATCTTTCAGGACTAATTTGGATGCTAAGGTGCATTTGATTTCACTTTTGTCTATATTTTGCCTATATTTTTTTTCTAAGACCAGGAAGTCAGTTCCACTTTTCCACTGTAGAATTGTAAAAACTGGAAATGTTTCTCAAACACATTGGAGGGCTTACTGTTTTAATTTCTGGTTGAGATGAAATGTGAAGAAGCTCGGGATTATACTGAAGACATCTCCAAGTTTTAAATTTGTCAAGCTTTTTGGTGTCATAGAAAGTGTGATTTGTCCCAGTTTAATCTCCAGTGATTGGACAAGTTGATTTTCTCTCAGTTCTGGAATTAAAAATGGCTAATCATGGACATTGGAATTAGCATATGACCAACTAGCAACTGAAATGTTTCAGCAGAAAAATGGAAGATAGATAATACAGCACAAGTAGAAATAAGGAAAATAAGAGGAGGAGATGGAGGTGCAGTAGCAGAGGGATACTTACAGGTACTGATCAAGTACTTCACGAGAAGGAAGGCTTTCAAAAGTGATCGCATTTGAAAGAAAGAAGACTTGATAAATAATTGCACCAATGATTAAGTTTCCAGACTGATAATACTTGTGAACCACTGGAAGAGGACTACTGAGCTTGCAATTATAAATAGGAGAAATTAACATGGTAGGAAAAAAAGATAAAACTAGGGTCCTGAACATAACCAACTCACTGTAATATATGGTCATTATGGGGATTAAAGAGCAACTTCTATGTTACCATTCAGCCAAGGACCTGGGTTGGGCACTCATTTACACTATCTAAACTTAATACAATGAAGATTATCTGGAATTAAGACAACGATTTATCACAGATCAAACGCAAATCCTTCTTTTTCTCCTTGCATGCAGTTCTGTATTTCTGAGCAGTTATTAATGGTATGCAATGTCTTAATCTAGGGTCATAGTTTTGTCAGTGTCTGTTAAAATTCCCTTGAGAGATGGAGTAGAAGGGACAATGAGTATACTTAATTAGTAATCAGTATTATTATTGTTCCAAAAGTACTGTCTTTGAAGAATATTAGAAGGAAACGTGTTTACCATATCTCAGTACTCACTGCAACACTGCTATGAACCTTTGGAACTAATACACAAAGTAGAAAATGGTGGAGTGGGAGGTTATATGCACAGAAGAAGAAGAAAAATGGAATTAGGAAAAAGAAAAAAAGAAACATGTCTGTTGAGGTCATAGTGTTCTCCCCTTTGTTAAATACAGGATCTACTGTACCTTATAAAGTGGTACTGTAACAATTTCTTAAGCTCTGGAAGGACATCAAAGCAAAATAGTTTTAATAGGAAGTGGAGCTCAGAAATTGGGGTTGAACCTGTTATGGTGGATTTATGCTCCTCCAAAGAGCAGGTAGAAAAGATTTTGAGTGCTCCTTCTAATAACTCTTGTTCTCTGGACACTGCAGCAACTAGAGTACATTTGTGGTACCCCACCTGGCACACCAACTTTGACAATTCCTGTGGTAGATTGATGAGGGCATACTTATAAATTCTGCAGCTTTCTCTCATTCATTAGCTTAGCAAACTTCTTGATACTCTGAAAACACAGTGATGTTTAATTGTTTGTGAACTTAGAATTTAGGCATGACTAAGGTCCACTGCATTCAGCAATAATGCAATCATATTACGTTGGTGGCTAAATGAGAAAGAAAGAAAAGAAAGGAAGGAAGGAAGGAAAAAGAAAGAAGGAAGGAAGGAAGGAAGGAAGGGAAGGAAGGAAAGAAGGAGAAAGAGAAAAAGAAAGAAAAAGAAAGGAGGGAAGGAAGGAAGGAGGGAGGGAGAATTCTGTCTTCAGAACAGAATTTTAACCAAATTCAAGAGAGGATGATTTCTTAGTATGCTTCATGGGTGGAGTAAAAACAAGGGTTATCTCTTGGTTTTTCTACCTATCTACTTACTGTTGCTTCTATAATGTACTGTATTAGAGAGAGGTCAGGCAGAAGAGGTATGTTACTGGTCTCGTATCCCATAAACCTGGGCATTTTGTTAGGTGGGACCTAGCATGAAAGCATTTTCTGCCCTGGCTTATCTTGGGGATCATTCTTGTGCTCAAGGTGTGATTGGCCCCAACCATGTCATCCTTCTGGAAGGCCCTTAAAATGTCAAATGTCCTGGATCACATGATAGAGCAGAACCTGCGACATCATATGACATGATATAACAAGACCTGCCATGACATGACACAATATGATATTTAATTGAAATGCACTGTCTGTTACCCTATTTTGTCATTTTCTTTCTATCCTTATAATTTAATTTGGTTTCATTTTAATGTATTTTTAAAAAAATGTATGTGTTATGTTTTATTTTCAGGCCCAGAAATGAACCAAGGATTCAGTCTGCTGTTGACTAACACCTTTTATTTTGTTTCTTAAACACAGGATACCAGGACAAGTGAGAGGTCTGGGAAGGAGCACCAAATATATATACAGAAGGAGGATCATGGGTAAGGAGGAGCTCTGGGAGGGGTTAACAATGAGAACATTAACCCTTGCACACATATACATTAGGTTGATTATTTTACCTAACAAATCCCCCTCTTAAAATATTCAACTGTTCACAAACTCACACATAACTTTCTAGTCAAATACATGTGTTGTCTGGAGATCATTTCCGGTTCTGGATGGCAGCAGACGCTGCCTGGGTAAGTTCTTGCCCCAGCGTCTGAATCCCCCCGCCTGGAGGCCCCTCGGGGCCGGGTGCCCTGGTTTTGGGGTATCCGCCATTAAGGGCGGCTCGCCAGGGGTCCCCTGCCTCAATTCCAGGGGCTGGGCGGCCAATGCTGGCGCGCCCGAGGCTCCGGCGAGTGTGGGTGGCACGCAGCGGCCATTCCCAAGGCAGTTCCGTGACTATGTGCCTGTAGGACCCGGTGTATATTGAAATTAAGGCAGCAGGTAAAGAGGCGATCGGAAGAGGAAGGGATGCAGGCCGGAGAATAAGTAGAAAAGGAGAGACCTTGATTGGTGAAGTGATGAGGCGTCCTGCGAGTGAGAGGGGGGGCGAAGTTTCCCCCCCCCCCCTTGTAGCTGGGAAGGGCACCGTGGCTGACAAGAAAGAGGAGGAAAAAAGAAGGAGACCTCTTACCTCGCTGATTTTTTGTGGAGAATGATGGAGGTGGAATTCGGGAAGGGAGGCTGGAGGCCCCTCTCTTTGTTGGAGAGTCATGGCCGGGGCCTGATTTCCTGCTTCTTTGTACATGATTGATGACATCACCCACCTCTGGTTTCCTGTTTGACCTACTCTACAAGCCGGACTCGTTGCTCCTGTGAGCGCCCTCTGGTGGATCAGGAGGAAACAGTGCTGATTTTTAAGAGACTTCTCCTTTCTGGATGCTTGTGCCTACCTGAGGACCTCTCATTCTTTATTATTGCAAGATGGCTAAAGGACAAAGACCAGCTGCAGGTGACATGGAAAACATTCTGGAGAAATTGGCAAAGTTGGATGAGAAGCTTGTCAAACTTGATAAACTTGATGACCTGCAAAAAGGGCAACTGGAAATAAAATCTGAAATTGTAGTCATGAAAAAAGATTTAATTGCTGTTCAACAGGTGGCAGAGGAGAATAAGAAAAAGGTGGGAGGTTTGGAGGGGGAGGTGTGGGCAATCCAGAAGAGGGAAGAAATGAGAGGAAATGTAATCTTAACTTCGCAGCTGGATAGAATGTCTTATTTTCTCAGGTTTCAAAATGTGGAAGAGGTGGACCAGGAAGATCTGCAAGAAGTGATGGTTAAATTGTTGGGCGAATTTACTGAAAGAGATTTGGACTTTATGAGATGGGATATGGATCTAGTTTATAGAGTAAACTCACAATATGCAATTTTACATAGTGTCCCAAGAGAGGTCCACATTAAATTTGTGAGAAGGGAAACGAGAGATGAAATACTGAGAATTCAAAGATCGGGGGTGCTGATATACAGGGGCAAGGAGGTCACCATTCTGAAGCAGATCCCTAGACAGGTACGAGAATTAAGAAGAAATTATTATTTTTTATCAAATAAATTGTACCTTAAGGGAATAGGCTTCAGGTGGTTGATGCCAGAAGGTTTGATGATTTTCTGGGAGGGCAGTGGGAAGAAAATTAATAGTTTGGCGGAGGCTCAGGCCTATCTGGAGCAACATAAGACCCTCCTAGAGGGTGAAGATACAGGAACCGAGGAAGGGGAGGTACTAGATGATCAAGGAACGGGGGCGGGCGAGGCCGTGCCGGTCCAGGAGGAGGGGGGTGCTAAGGCCAGAACCTTGAGATCTAGAACTAAGAAATGACGAAGTGGGAGGAATCTATTACTTTGTGCCTTTTATGGTATCTCTTATTTTTGTAAACGTTAATATTACTCTGGATACTGAACTGATATTTTTGTATAAATCCGGTTGTTAAATTTGAAATTATAATAAGGGAAGATATGCTGTATATGGAAAAAAGAAAATATATATTATCTTTGTAAAAGGATAATGAAAATTCCACATATTGTAAGCGATAATATTGTTTATTTTTAACCAATAAAAACTTTTATAATAAAAATACATGTGTTGTCTTGAAGGCAATGGTTTGGTTAACACATCTGCTGTTTGTTCAGATGTCTCACAATGAACTAATTTTATAAATCCAATGTCTGACATTTGTCTCACGTGTTTGAATTTTATGTCAATATGTCTGGATCTTTTTCCGACGGCCTCAGCAGCAGAAATGTCAATGGCCGCTTGATTATCTTCCTGGATATGTATCGGATAGTTGGGTTCAGTCCATATTTCAGTCAAGAGATCGTCAAACCATGTCAGACTATTTGCTGCCTTGGAAAGATATATATTCGGCTTCAGCCGTCGAAGTTGCAATGAGACTTTGTTTCCCAGTGAACCAATAGACAGGAGAATCATTCACAAAGAACACATAACCTGATGTGCTTTTTCGACTCTTTGGGTCTCCGGCCCAATCAGCGTCCGCAAAACAAGATAAAACAGGTTTCTTAGTTATTGAGGGTTCCAAAAATAGACAGAAATTAATAGTAGAGTTTAAATATCTTAATATCCTTTTTACACCTTCCCAATGGAATGAAGTGGGTTTATTTACATTTCTAGAGAGGAGGTTTACTGCGAGTGTGATGTCTGGACGAGTCCAATTAGATATATACAATAAAGACCCTATTACAGATCTATATGTGGTGTTGTCATTGAATGGTTCGTACTCCCCGTTCATATTTTTCACAAACTCAACTGACATGGGTGTGTCTGATGGTTTAGAATTACACATATTACATTTTTGAATTAATTCCAAGATTTTTTCTTTTTGGGATAATTTAAAACCCTTTGATGCTTTTTCTATTTGCACTCCTAGATATTTATTTACTTTGCCTAATATTTTTAAGTTAAAATGATTACCCAGTTCTTTTGCGAACTCTTCGCATTTTGCCTTTTCTTTACCAAAATATAAAATATCATCTACATAGATGAGTACAAATTCTTTTGATGATCCAACCGATTTAACAAAAAAACATGGGTCTGCAGATGTAGCTTTGAACCCCAAATCAGTGAGGATTTTTGACAAGCAATCGTACCAACGCTTTCCTGACTGACGTAGGCCGTAAAGGCTTTTATTTAATAACCAGAAATTGTTTGTTTGTGGGTTTTCATTGGGTGGTGCCTTTACGTATATTTTTTTGTCGAGGTCAGCGTGCAAATAGGCTGTCTGAACATCAAATTGATGGGCATCCAAATCTAAGATGGAGGCTAGAGTGAAGGCAATCTTCACACTCTCAGATCTAACAGTTGGGGAATAGGTATCTTCATAATCATCTGGAAATCTTTGGGCAAAACCCTGGGCGACTAATCTGGCTTTATACAGTAATTTATCGTTCTCCAATTCCTTAATTTTAAATACCCATTTGGTGCCTATGGGTGACTTTTCTAAAGGTGTGGAAACTGGTGTATAAACCTTCAACTCCTTTAAGCTATCGATTTCCTTTTTGATTGCCTCTTCCCATTTTTGTCTGTCTTCTATGGGTAATTTGGATATATCATGATAGTTTTTCGGTGTAATTTTGGGGGTTTCTAGAGAAAGTACATAATCTTGTAAATTTTTTGGTTTTACATTTCTATTTGATCTGATTGGTCTATTCTTTGGTGTTTCATCAGAATGTAGGAATCGGGTTTCTTTGTTGGATAGTTTGTCTATGTGTATCACTGGATGTCCCTCCTTCCATTCCTTTTTGTACAGTTTAGTGTGGTTTGGTTTATTTTGGGGCTTTAGGATTGTGTTTTTTTGCTCCTGATTACTTTCTTCTAATGCGATACCTTTTTTATTTTGACATAAGTCATTTAAATGTAGTTTGGACCAGTTACTGTGCTCATGGAAATTTGCAGTCCTAGAGATGACGAAATTATTGTTTTGATCTATGAATTTATAACCTTTCGTGTCTGTTTCGTAACCCATAAAAATCAGTTTTTTTGATATTTTGTCCCCTTTACGTCTTATCTGTTTGGGTATATACACATCGGCTGTCACCCCAAAGATGTGCAGGTGGCCCACCTTTGGTTTTCTGTTAAACATGACTTCATAGGGGAACTTGTCAACTGTACTTGACCAGAGGCAATTTAGAGTATAATTTGAATACAAGAGGGCTTCGGCCCAGAATGATTGACTTAAGCCAGCATCCGCAAGCACACATCTAACCATGGTTTGCAACAAACCATTTTTTCTTTCTACGATCCCGTTCTGAAACGGTGAGAACGGGCAGGATTTGTAGTGTTTGATGCCCTGGTCACTTGTCCAATCAATAAATTCTTTAGACAAGAATTCAGAACCTCTATCGGTCATAAACTGCTTGATTTTTACTCCATGTTGGATTTCAATTTTTTTATAGAATTCTTTTACCCTTTTGAATGTTTCGTGTTTATGGTTAAGTGTATAGACAAAGCCGTACCTGCTAAAGTCGTCAACAATTGTTAAAAAGTATTTTTTTCTATATTTAATTGAAGGCCTCAAAGGGCCAACAAGGTCCATATGTACTAATTGGAATACTGATTGGGTTGTGCGTGAAGCTTTTTTGGGTTTGGGTTTGCATCTGATTTTGGATGATTTACAGACAGAACAGTCTAAGTAATTGTCACAATTTTTTACTTTAACATCTTCCAAGCACTCTGACATTTTTTGTATGGTTTGGAAGCTTGCGTGGCCTAATCTCCTATGCAACAGGTGTGCGCAATTGTCATGTAACATTTTTCCATTTGTAATCTTTGATACATTAGAACAATCATTTGGTTTATCCCCTGATACATGCTTTACGACCTCATTACATGTGTTTTCACAATTTCTTTCCCCAGGGCATAGATAGGCTAATCCCCCTTTTACAATTATTTCCTTTATGGGTTCGTTATTCTTATACATGTATGCTTTACCATTACTGAAGGATGTGGTTATTTCATGTTCTTTTGTCAATCTTATTGTGGCCAATATGTTCTGGGGGATTTCGGGCACGAAGAGCACCCCCTCTATTTGTCCTACCCCTTTTATGTTGACACTGCCTATTCCTTTTACAGAAACCCTCCTTTGATTTGCTACCCTGATGTAGTAGTTTGTTGGTATAAATTTTTCTAGTATTTCTTTATTGCATGTGGTGTGACACGTGGCTCCAGAGTCTATGAGCCAATTACGGTGATTGTCTGAAACCTCGATGTTATCATCTCCTAGGCCATATTGATAATCCTGTCTGCCCTCCTTAGAATTGTCTCTACTTCTAGGTTTGTACCTGGAATTTGGTGTCTCACTGCGTTTCTCCCTATAGTCAGGGGAGTTCCTGCCAGAGAAGTTCACCCTCCTTTCTGGTCTCTCCTTGCTTTTGTAATGTGATCTATATTCAGTACCTCTTGGGCAGTCCCTTTGATAGTGATTGTTTGACCCACAGATGTGGCACCCATAAGTGTATCTGTCCCTGTTTCATGGTTCTACCTTTCTTTTATATCCATCATCCCTCCGGCTGGTTGATCTCTCTCTCCTGTTTCTGTCTTCTGCTATGAGTCTACTAGTCAGATCTTCTAGAGTGAGCTGTTCAATATTTAAGTTGTCTAATACAGTGATGTAATTGTCCCAACTTGAGTCAAGGGAATTTATGATCACACTTTTTAAACTATTTTCTGGGATGACCTCCCCCCCTTTGGATGAGTTCAACTCTGGCTGCATTCAGTTTAAGGATATGTTCACTCATTGTCATTCCACCCCTTAATCTGGCCCCATAAAATTCCCTGGATTTTCTGGATGTGGAAGCAGCATTGTTTCTCTGAAATAGGTTGTACAGTTTTTGAAATATTTCTGATACAGTAAGGTTGTGTTCTATGCTAGGGAAAATACATGGTGAAATTGTGGCTATTATCATATAGTATGCTTTGTGGTGGAGACAGTCTATGTCACAGTTCCAAGGTTTGGTGGGAGGGTCATACAGAAAGAATAACATATTTTCTTTTAAATACATAATCTCTAGTTGCTGTCCCCATTATTGTAAATTTGTCCCATCAGCCCTAAGTTTAATTAAATCAGTTGCAAAAATGTTTGTGTGATGCATATAGTTACCCATGCCTTGCCGCTGTCCATGGTTCCTGTCATAGCTGTACTCACAATAGGGCATAGGCACGCTGGAGGCAAGTCTGTGCTGATTTGTTTCTATGCTGTCAGGCGCTGAGTGGTACTGCGCATGCTCACAATTCATTTTGCCTTTGCCGTCGTCGAGGTAGGAGCTCTGGTTCGCAGCTTCCCAGGGATGGCTCCATTCGTTTCGATGCTCTCTGGCGTTGGCTCCGGGGGCTCTTCGGTAGTCGATGGTGGATTTAGAAGCCGTCTGGATCGTCGGAGAGTCTCTGCTAGCTTGGTAAGTGTTTTTGTTTTTCTGGTCGGTCAGGTAGTTCGTTTCCCTCGCGTTGCGGCTTGGGTTTCTTTCTGGCGGTGCGTCTATTTCCTCTTCTGAGTTTTCTTGGTAGGAAGTGGAGTGCTTTCTTCTACAGGTTATAGATGGTTTTTCTAGGTAGCTTAGCTTTTTTTGAATTTTGGTGATTGTGGAGTATGTTGTTGATTCGGGTTCATCTTGTTGCAGTTTGGATATTTTTAGCTTTCCCCCAAATGCTGCTTTGAGTAGCTGCATGGCTTTTTCTACTTCCTTTTCGGTGGGCGGCTTGTTTGAGTCTTGCCAGGCTTGCCCTTTATTAGTTGTTAAATTTTGATATTTCTTTTCTTTTTGATTTTCGTTTCTTTTGTCTGGATTCGAATCCAGACCTTTGATTGACAGGTCGGCCATTTTTGGCAGGTCAATCTCACAATATGGCAGCCGCGAAAAAGGCGTGAAAAGCCATTTGGTTTCTTCTTCTGGTTCGTGCATGGGGTAGAGTTCTCTTACCGATTCATTTCTGTTTTGTAGATGTTTACTTGTTTCTTTTCCGTCTGCTGCTGCTCCATGGTCCTTTATCACGCTGTGGAGTTTCGCTAGCAGTACTGGGTCGTCTGGGGTTGACTTTATCATTTCTATTAGGTCTCTCTTCTCTTCTTTTCTTATTTCAGCGATTAGGTGGTCATCCTTCAGTTCAGGAGAGTTTTCTCTCGTGGATGATTTTTCTTTTTCATTCTTGTTTGTGGTTGAGATTATTTGTGCTGCTATCTTCTTCTTGAAGGACCTAGTGGTTGGTCCTTTTCTTGTGCTGGTGGTGTCCTGCATTGTTTTGTTTTTGATGGATCTTCAGGACCATAGGCTGCTACCAATTTGTTATGTTTTATTTTCAGGCCCAGAAATGAACCAAGGATTCAGTCTGCTGTTGACTAACACCTTTTATTTTGTTTCTTAAACACAGGATACCAGGACAAGTGAGAGGTCTGGGAAGGAGCACCAAATATATATACAGAAGGAGGATCATGGGTAAGGAGGAGCTCTGGGAGGGGTTTACAATGAGAACATTAACCCTTGCACGCATATACATTAGGTTGATTATTTTACCTAACAATTTGGGCTGTTTTATTATGTACATTGCCCAGGGTGCTATACAAAGTGTTTGGTTATAAAAATTTAATAAATAAATCAACAAATTGAAGTTAAAATCAAATACTGATCTATTTTTACAAGCAACTGCTTTTATTTACTTTTTCTTTTCCTTTCTTTTTTGTTCTTTTTTATTTATTTTTCTTCTGCCATTCATAAACAGCAATAAACAACAACCTAATGGAGATTTCGGTATTAAGTATTAAGCTGAAGAAAGAAACATTTATTACACCACAAAACAATTACTGTATTTTTCAGAGTATAAGACCCACCTTTTTCCCCCCTAAAAGGGGGTGAAAATTTAGGTGCGTGTTATACACCGAATGTAGCCCCACCCATCCACTGGCCCCCACCTTTTGGCCTGTGCCTCACAGCAGTTACCTCCTTGCAAGCAAACAGCAAGAAAAAACAGCTCCTTTCAGCTTCAGCACAGCCTAATTAGCACAAGTTGATTAGATTGGTCTCCCGACTCTCAGCTGATTTGCTCTCAGCTGTTTTGCGCAGGGCTCTGCTGCTTGCTGCAAAGAGGTAAATTGTTGGAGCAGATTTTTTTCCCTTGTGCTAATCAAGCTATGCTGAAAACGAAACTGAAAGTAAAGCACGCTGTTTGCTCTTTGCTGCAATGTCGCAAAATTAGGCAGAGGGAGAGGGAGATTTCTTTTTCTTCTTTTTCCTCACCAAAAAAGGTAGGTGCAAACAATGGGAAATTTAGGGCAAAGAAGGAGAGTTCAAGATTTTAAAACACAAAAGAAAAAAAGGAGAAAGAAAAAGGCAAAAATAAAAATGGGAAGGGAAAAAAAGAAATGAAAGAGAAAGATGTTATACATATTTAGGATTTAAATATGAATAGTAGTAAGAAATCAATGGGAAATCATGATTGTAAAAATGAAATGAATAATAATTGGAATATTTGTCTTTGTATTTTTGAAATCTAGACAATGATAAGTTTTTATTTTTTTATTTTTTTTAGAAATATGAATAAGTATAAACTGTAACAATTGAAATACCTATAATGGTATATGGTGGTGAAAGTAAAAAGGATTAAGTTGTAGCTTGGATAACAACTAGAACATTTTAAAATTTAATTAGGGAAATTGTAACGATTGAAATGTTTTTAATTATATATTGTGATGAAAGTAGAAATGATTAAGTTGTGATTTGGAGCATTATATGGGCAAAGCTATTTGGGTTATTGGGAGAGTTGAAGTTGTAAAAATGAGTAACATAAGAGGAAAGCTCTATTTAACTAGGGAATTGTAATAATTGAGATACTATTAATTGTATAGTGTGTTGAAAGCAGAAATTGTTAAGTTGTGGTTTGGAGGAATATATGGGGGAAATTATTTGGTTTATTATTATTGGTAAATATAATTAATTTATTTGTAAGAAATTGGATTGCATGGAAATAATTGGAATATTCATGTTCATATTGATTAATATACAAAAAAATATAGTTATATAACTAATTGATTTATATTAAAATGTTGAATTTGTATTAAACAATTGTAATATTACACAATTAACCAATGTGAGGATGGATATAAAAATAGATGACAATGGGAAGGGGTATAATATAGAATAGAAGGGAAAATGGAATTTGATTAAGATTAGAGATGAGGATGAAGGGTAATATTGGTGTTTTAAAAAAATAGATGAGGAATAAATTTGGCAAAAAGGAAATATCGAAATCGTAAATTTAATTGAAATGACTAAAATGACTAAATTTGTGAACCGGCCAAATACTCTGTTCAAAGAAAATACATTGTATGTTTGTATGTGTGTTTGTCTAAAAAAAACTTTTTATGAAAAAACAAAACAAAACAAAACAAAAAAGGTAGGTGCGTCTTATACTCCGGTGCGTCTTATACTCTGAAAAATACGGTACATCCATTTTGCAGTTGTCAATCAAGGATTTTAAATGTACAATTTAAACAACCCTTTGGACATTAACTTTTCAGGAACCATTGTTAATATTGAAGTGAATATTTTTCCTCATCTTAAAAAGCTTGTTTTGCAAATCAATATAGAGCTCAAAATAATAATCTAATATTTCAAATAAAAGATGCGGAGAAACTATATTCTGAAGACAATTTTGAAGAGATTTTCACAACTACAGCTTTCTATGCCACCTTCCTGTGTGGCTTTCAATGTCTCTACCTGCATACATGACCTGATAATAAAGAAGAATGTTTCTTTACAAGAACATATCTGGTGCATTGAATGAGGGAATGCAGTCATATGAATTATGTTTGTTTACTTTCCCGGTACTCTAACTTCCTTGGTCCTCTCCCTTTCATAAGAATTTTCATGTAGAACAAGACCAACATTTATTTATTTATTTCTGTTTCATATTTCTTATCCTCCCATTTCCCTCAGAAATAAACTCTGAGCGGTGTATAATATAATCAATAAAATTAACATTAAAATCAGAATAATTTAACAATAAAACTTAAAAAAAACCAGGCTGCATTCTCTCTCATGCTGTCATAGACCGACTGAAACTTAAATATCTGTGTCCCTATACAGTATATATCAAGCTACTGCCTTGTATGTCACTTTGATGTGATGATATGAGGGAAGAATGCATACACCCCAAACTGCAAAAACAGAACAGAAAAAGCCCTAAATGATGAAAGTAACCAATTAGACTTCACTCAAGAGATCTTATATACAGTATATATCAGTTTTATTTTTTTTTATTAATTGCTCCTTCTTATTCAAATCAGGTCTCAGAATAATGATATAGCATTTGGGGGAAAAGATGCAGCCCCGTAATCCAGCTGCTGAAGCCAAAATGGAGAAGATCTCCACAGCAACCACATATTTCCCCTTGGTGCTCAAGTAGGTGGGAACAAATGTCACCCAGACACTGCAAAAGACCAACATGCTGAAGGTGATGAATTTGGCTTCATTGAAGCTGTCAGGTAAATTCCTAGCCAAGAAGGCCACCGTGAAGGTGACAGCAGTCAACAGCCCCATAAAGCCAGGCATGGTATAAAACATTGTGGTTGAACCTTCATTACATTGCAGGACAATTTCTTCAACCATGGAGTGCATGTCTGAATCTGGAAATGGGGGAGAAATTGCCAACCACACTACACAGATGGTGAACTGAGCCGTGAAGAGAGATAGGACAATTGTGTTGGCCATCCTTCTCCCCACCCATTTCCTCATTTTGGACCCTGGCTTGGTGGCCATGAAAGCAAGAACCACTATGGTTGTTTTACCCAAAATACAAGAAAGGGCTATAGAGAAAGTGACGCCAAAAGTACTTTGTCGCAAGAGACATTTCACTTGATCAGGTTGCCCAATGAAAAGCAGAGTGCAAAGGAAGGAGAGCAGGAGAGCAATGAGAAGAATGTAGGTGAGGTTCCTGTTGTTGGCTTTGACAATGGGAGTGTCCTGGTGTTTAATGAAGATTCCCAACACCATAGCTGAAATGACAGAAAAGGAAACTGAAATCATTACCAAAGAAGTACCCAATGGCTCTTGGAAACTCAAATAAGTTACAGTTTTTGGAAGACAATTATCTTGACCTTTGTTTGGATGTTGATCCTCTGGACATGGGAAACAATCATCTAAGTCTGGGGGGAAAGAACAAATAAAACTGTTTCACAGACCCATTATAGGTTTTAAGCATGAAAAAGTAATAACGTACTTTATTGTTTGCTCTCTCCACATTTCTTCTCTCTATATACCAATGACTGCATCTCAAACAATTCATCTGTTAAACTACTGAAGTTTGCAGATGACACAACAGAGATCGGTCTCATTCGAGACAATGATGAAACTGCATACAGATGGGAGATTGAACAACTAGCCTCGTGGTTGTCAGCGCTGGAGAGAATGTAACTTGGAGCGTTGACAACCAGAACAATCTGGTTGTTCTGGTTGTTCACTCAAAACCGTAGAAATGGTGTTGGACTTTAGGAGAAACCCTGCCATACCACCACCTCTTACAATGCTAGACAACACAGTATCAACAGTAGAGACCTTCTAATTTCTAGTTTCTACCATATCTCACGACCTAAAATGGACACCCAACATCAAAAATGTCATCAAAAAAGCACAACAAAGAATGTTCTTTCTGCGCCAACTCAGAAAGTTCAAACTGCCCAAGGAGCTGCTGATACACTTCTACAGAGGAATTATTGAGTCTGTCATCTGCACCTCTATAACTGTCTGGTTTGGTTCTGCAACCCAACAAGACAGACACAGACTTCAGAGGATAATTAGAACTGCAGAAAAAACAATTACCACCAACCTGCCTTCCATTGAGGACCTGTATACTGCACGAGTCAAAAAGAGGGCTGTGAAAATATTTACAGACCCCTTGCATCCTGGACATAAACTGTTTCAACTCCTACTCTCAAAACGACACTATAGAGCACTGCACACGAGAACAACTAGACACAAGAACAGTTTTTCCCCAAACGCCATCACTCTGCTAAACAAATAATTCCCTTAACACTGTCAAACTAGTTACTAAGTCTGCATTACTATTAATTTTCTCATCACCCTATCACTCATCTCATCCCACCTATGACTGTATGACTGTAACCTTATTGCTGGTATCCTTAAGATTTATATCGACTGTTTCCCTATGACTATCATTAAGTGTTGTACCTTATGATTCTTGACAAATGTATCTTTTCTTTTATGTACTCTGAGAGCGTATGCACCAAAACAAATTCCTTGTGTGTCCAATCACACTTGGCCAATAAAGAATTCTATTCTATTCTATTTAATAAGATCCTATGAGTTCATATTATTTTTCTCAAAATAATATAAAATGAATATCATTATATAATGCAGTGTTCAGTTTCAATATTCTTTAAGTTACAGTTATCTCAAAACATTTATATGACACTTACTCTCCAGCTGGAATACGAAGGAAAAATAGTTGAAATAGTAGGAAAAAATATTGCATGGATTGAATTTGATGGAAAATGATCTTACAGTCAAATATATATAATAAAAAGACTTGTGCATTGTTTACCAACAAGCATTGGTTACCTTCCAAATGCTTACAAGCCATAAGAAGAAGAATCCAAATCTGAGAAATCTATTTATCCTTAAGAGAGATTCTGCTCTTTAAAGTGAACTGGTTGATTGTACCATTAAATATTTCCCAAAAATGCTGTTTCAAAAAGCAATTTGACTTTCTTTGTTTTTCCTTGAAGATATTTTGCTTCTCATCCAAGAATCGTCTTCAATTCTGAGTGAAGCAAGTCAGTCAAAACTGAAGAAGCTTTTTAGATGAGAAGTAAAACATCTTCAAGGAAAAAAGAAAGTCAAGTTGTCTTTTGAAAAAGCAATCTTGTGACAAAAAGCACTTTGGATGACTGAGAATCTCCATAGACATTAAATATCTCTTTGAATTATAAACAAGAAGTTCACATTTTTCATTGATCATCTATACAACCTATCAGACAGCTCAAGATTTTCAGTCACCATAATACTGATTAAATTTGAATCCCAATAATATTTATTAAATTATTGCTATATTCAATATATTCCTTTGCTTACCCATTTGGGCAGCGATCTTCCCTTCTGGACAGTGTCTACACTCATAACAGCAGGATAATTTCCCTTCTATTTTTACCCTTGCTGTAGCCAAAGGGACATTTCTCATTACAGATGGAAAGAGGCAAAGTCTGTTCATAAATAAAATCAGAATTCTTTCACATGAAGAACATATAGGTTGGGAGTGTTCATTTCATCAGGTATATATACCAAAACTTTTCACATCTTCTTTTTACATTTTCTTTTGTTTTAAATTTTAAAAAGACCACACTAAGAATATTGCATCCAATTTTGGTTGCCACAATATAAAAAGATGTGGAGAGTATACAAAGAGTGCAGAGAAGAATAACAAAGACGATTAGTGGATTGGAGGCTAAATCATATGAAGTTGGGTGTGTCTAGTTCAATGAAAAGAAGAACTAGGGGTGACATGAAAGCAGACTTCCAATATATTAGGGCCTGTGGCAAAGAAGAAGGGGTCAACCTATCCCCCAAAGTACCTGAAGACAGGATAAGATGCAATTAGTGGAAACTAATCAAGGACACGATCAACCTAGAAGTAAGGAGAAATTTCCTGACAGCTAGAACAATTAATTGGTGGAACGGCTTGCCTCCAGATATTCTGGGTCCTCCAACTGTGGGGATAGTTGCTTTTCTCAGCGGCTGGCAAACCACTCTGAGGAATGCAAACGTCAGCACAATGACCCTTCCTTGATAAGTGTAAGATCTGAAATTTGGCACGTAGGCAGAACCCATTGTTTTGCAGCCATGAGCTGTCCACATGGACATCACGAGCTTTGTTTAGCCAATTGGGATAAATGAACTTTGATCAATGAATCAGCTTTTGCCATGGTGACTGTGTATGGCAATAAAAGGGAGATGCCAGAAGCTATTCTGGTGTGCCTTCCCATTAAGCTTTTTCCTGCGTCTTTCTTCATCACAACATCTGGTGACCCCGACATGATTTCCTCTGTACTCATTCAGCTGGATGAGCCCAGGTGCACCTCAGCGAACTTCGCTCCCAAAACTACGTGAGTGGGGGGGGGGACTGTCAGCTCCGCAGAGGCTTCATGCAAAAGAGCTGCAGAAAATACTTAAGAATCATGGGACAGCAAGAATTAGTTTAAGTGATTTAGAGCAGTTCGTAAATGAAATAGGTTGTCAATGTCCATGGTATCCTGAAGAAGGAACCTTAGACATGCAGGATTGGATAAAACTTGGAATACATTTGCATTCGCCACCACGAGCACCAATACAACATTTGTTGCTGTGGCAAAAATGTAAGGAGGCAATTGAGGTTATGGGGACTCATAAATTCAAGGCACCGTCACCATCTCTCTCTTTGCTTCCTGAGGAGGGGTCTGCTCCCCCTCCACCTTATATTCAGCTGACTTTTCCAGCAACAACTACATTGAAACCAGCGGAGCCGAGCTCCCCGACTGCCCCCTTACCAATAGCTCTTTCACAGGAGTCTTTTAGCGCAGTCAGAGCAGGGTTTCGGGAAGAGCAAGAAAAAGGAACTCTCACTGGGATAGAACTTGCAGAGGATCTCCAAGCTTTTCCAGTCACACAGACAGTCAATCCACAAGAGCAAGCTCACTATCAGTGGAATCCCTTGCCATATCAAATTTTGAGAGAGCTACGGAAAGGTATCACAGAGACAGGTTTGCGCTCCACCTATACTGTTGGAATGGTGGAAGCATATCTAATGGTTATAATTTGATTCCACAAGATTGGAAGGTTTTGTTTTGCATGCTTCTCACACCAGCACAGTATGTTGTTTGGGATTCAGAATATCAGAGGGAAGCAATTCATGCAGGAAAAAATTCAGGAGGTTTATATATACCAGACCAACTGTACGGAGTTGGTGCTTTTACTACCATACAGCAACAAGCCGCTGGCACACCCCTGCCAGCCTACTCCGTGATAGGGCGTTGTGTGATCAAAGCATTTAAGAGAGTGCCAGTTTCAGGCAAACCTAGAAAGTCTTTTGCAGCAATTCGGCAGAGTGCTAGTGAAACATATTCTGATTTTATTGATAGATTGCAAGAAGCTATTCAGCGGCAAGTAGATAATGAGGAAGCTAGCGTAGAATTAATGAAAAGGCTAGCTTATGAACATGCCAATGCTGATTGCTGCCGCGCATTGCAATCTGTTGTTAATAGAGAGGATTACACCTTGGCTGATATGTTGAAAGCATGCGCTGATATAGGCACAAATGTTCATCAGATGGATGCCTTAGCAGCTGCCTTACATAAAGGCAATGGGCCAGGAGGAGGTTAAGTAACTAAATCAAAAACTGTTTGCCCTAAGTCAGTATGTTTGTCAAATTGTCACCTCCCTCCCTGGTGCATATGTTATACCATCTTTGGATGATGATCTTTTGTCCCTCTTTTTGACATTACAGCAAGTTTTGCAAATTAGAAAGAATCAAATTTACATCGCACATATTAGAAGTCATCAGTCTTTCCCAGACATATTGTCAGAGGGAAATGCTGTTGCAGATGCTGCAACAAAGCAACATGTTCTGTCTGTTACTCCATGGGAAAGTCAGTCTATGTTTCATCAAAATGCCAAGGCTCTTGCAAAACAATTTCACATTCCTCTAGATCCGTGATGGCAAACCTATGGCACGCGTGCCACAGGTGGCACGTGGAGCCATATCTGTGGGCACACGAGCGTTGCCCTAGCTCAGCTCCAGCGTACATCCGCATGTCAACCAGCTGATTTTCAGGCCTTCTGGGTTCAATGGAAGTTGGGAAACAAGCTGTTTCCAGCCTCCAGAGGGCCTCCGGGGTGGTGAGGAAGGCTGTTTTTGCCCTCCCCAAGCTCCAAGAAAGTCTCTGGAGCCTGGGGAGGGTGAAAACGGGCCTACCGGGCCCACTGTGCCATCACGTGCCAAAAGTGGGGGTCGCGCGGGGGGTCGCACATGCATGCATGGGGGGAGCGGGGCAGGGGGGCATTGAGTGTGGACACGTGTGTGTGCAACCCCCCCATGCTCCCCCCACTTTTGGCACACGACAGCAAAAAGGTTAGCCATCACTGCTCTAGATCATGCTAGAGCAGTCATACAACAATGCCCTCAATGTTCTCAGATCACCCCATCTCCCTCCATTGAGGTGAACCTGAGAGGTCTTAAAGCAAACGAACTTTGGCAAATGGATGTCACCCAATACCCCTCATTTGCCCCTTGGAAATATCTTCATGTCACTATTGATACTTTTTCTCATTTTATTTGGGCTACTCCTCAGAAAGGAGAAGCCACCAAACATGTTGTTAATCATTGCATTCGAACATTTGCTGTCATGGGCCTACCTTCTACGTTAAAAACAGACAATGGCCCTGCATATTGTAGTCGCTCCTTTGCTGAATTTTGTGACAAATGGCAAATTAAACATCTTTTTGGCATACCTTATAACTCTACGGGACAGGCTATAGTGGAGCGAGAAAATTTTACATTAAAATCTGCTTTGGATAAACATAAACAAACAGGAGGGATTCCTATAGGTCTCCCTGGTAAACAGGAATGGTTGAATAAAGTTCTATTTACTCTGAATCATCTTAATATCACAAATTTATCAACTCCAGTAGATAATCATTTTGGAAGTAGAATAAGTCATCCCCAGCCACAGGTAATGTATAGGTTATTGCCTAATCCCGAATGGCATGGACCTGTTCCTTTATTGATGTGGGGATGGGGATATGCCACTGTGCTTAGTCCTACAAGTCTGGTGTGGATCCCTGCTCGGTGTGTGAAACCATGGAAGGATGGCGTGGCACCAAGGACTGAAGAACCCGATCCTGAACTTCTCACTCAGCCTGCAGAACCCTCAGCAGGATCGGGACCGAGCACCTTGTCAGGCACATCAAGTGACCTGGGGACAGATTAAGGCCCTCTCTGCTCAATCTACAAAATTGCTACTGGAAAAGGACATGCCACAGACACCAGAGAACTTTTTGGTAGCGGCATTTGCTTGTTTAAATGCTAATTCTGTAACTATTGTAATGTGTATTCTTTTTATGTGTATCTTTCCTCCTGGCATGGCTACAGTGACTTTGCTAGATGGAGTTCCAGAGCAAGGACTTTGGGAACGAAATTCCTATACATTCATTGCTTTAATTTGCTGTTGCTGCTGCGTGCAATGTTTGCCTGGTTTGTTGACGGTATTTCGTCCAAGAATTCGGCCCTCCAGATCTGAAGTTATGTATGCATACAAATTATTAAAAAATAAAGAATAAAATAAAAAGGAGGACATGTGGGGATAGTTGCTTTTCTCAATGGCTGGCAAACCACTCTGAGGAATGCAAACATCAGCACAATGACCCTTCCTTGATAAATGTAAGATCTGAAATTTGGCACATAGGCAGAACCCATTGTTTTGCAGCCATGAGCTGTCTACATGGACATCACGAGCTTTGTTTAGCCAATTGGGATAAATGAACTTTGATCAATGAATCAGCTTTTGCCACGGTGACTGTGTATGACAATAAAAGGGAGATGCCAGAAGCTGTTCTGGTGTGCCTTCCCATTAAGCTTTTTCCTGCGTCTTTCTTCATCACAACAACATCCAACACAGGAAATTGTTAA
This sequence comes from Ptyas mucosa, assembly GCA_012654045.1. NCBI lineage: Eukaryota > Metazoa > Chordata > Lepidosauria > Squamata > Colubridae > Ptyas > Ptyas mucosa. The sequence goes on from WNWU01012508.1 coordinate 262,093, forward strand.
AAAGAGATTGGACAACCATTTGTCTGAAATGATGCAGTGTTTCCTGAGTAGGGTGGGGTTGGACTAGAATACAGTTGTGATCAAAATTATTCAACCCCCAATGCTGTAAAGGGGTTTAGGGACTATAGTGTACATTTGTAATTGTATTCAGAATGAAATCCAGAAGGACGTTTTACAGAACCAAATGCAACTAAAATGACATCAATTGTTTTTGTAATACAGTAGTAAATGTTTCTTTTGTGGTTTCTTCATTGACACAATTATTCAACCCCTTAAAGACTACCACTCTGAAGAACAGAGGTTCATTCAGGTGTTTTCGATCAGGTATTGAAAACACCTGTGGATGTCACCGAGCAGCAATCAAGCATAATAAGCACCAATTAGGCAGCTTTAAAATGACTGTGATACTCAGCTCCTTCTAGACATTTACTGGTGTGGTTACAAACATGGTGAAGGCAAGAGAATGGTCCAGGAAGACAAGAGAAGAGGTGATTTCTCTTCACAGGAAGTGCAATGGCTATAAGAAGATTGCAAAGATGTTAAACATACCAAGAGACACCATAGGAAGCATCATTCGCAAATTCAAAGCAAAGGGCACTGTTGAAACGCTACCTGGTCGTGGCAGAAAGAAGATGCTGACTTCGACTGCTGTGCGCTACCTGAAGCGTAGAGTGGAGAAAAGTCCCCATGTGACTGCTGAGGAACTGAGAAAAGATTTGTCAGATGTGGGTACTGAAGTTTCAGCTCAGACAATAAGGTGCACACTGCGTAATGAAGGCCTCCATGCCAGAACTCCCAGGCGCACCCCCTTGCTGTCTCCAAAGAATAAGAAGAGTCGACTGCAGTATGCCAAAAGTCATGTGGACAAACCACAAAAGTTGTGGGATAGTGTTCTGTGGACTGATGAAACAAAATTAGAACTGTTTGGGCCCATGGATCAACGCTATGTTTGGAGGAGGAAGAACAAGGCCTATGAAGAAAAGAACACCTTGCCTACTGTGAAGCATGGCGGAGGGTCAATCATGCTTTGGGGCTGTTTTGCTTCTGCAGGTACAGGGAAGCTTCAGCGTGTGCAAGGTACCATGAATTCTCTTCAGTACCAGGAGATATTGGATGAAAATGTGATGCAGTCCGTCACAAACCTGAGGCTTGGGAGATGTTGGACCTTTCAACAGGACAATGATCCCAAGCATACCTCCAAGTCCACTAGAGCATGGTTGCAGAGGAAAGGCTGGAACATTTTGGAGTGGCCATCGCAGTCACCAGACTTAAATCCGATTGAGAACCTCTGGTGGGACTTAAAGAAAGCAGTTGCAGTGCGCAAGCCTAAGAATGTGACTGAACTGGAGGCTTTTGCCCATGAAGAATGGGTGAAGATACCCGTAGATCGCTGCAAGACACTTGTGTCAAGCTATGCTTCACGTTTAAAAGCTGTTATAACTGTAAAAGGATGTTGTACTAAGTACTAAGATTGAATGTCACTTGGGGGTTGAATAAAACTGATAATGATGTGAGCACAGAAACGACATTTGTGGTTATTTCATTATAAATGTTATGTTATATTTGTCTGACCTACAAGTGCCTCTTTGATGTAAATGTAAGCAAGATGACTGAATGATCAAAATCAAGGTCAAACTGGCCAAAACACTCAATTTCAGTGGGGGTTGAATAATTTTGATCACAACTGTACCTCCAAAGTTATTCTATTATTTTCCCACCCAGTTGAAGTTTGGAGTTGAAATCCATAGCTCAAAAACACCATACCTCAAAAACTCACTCTCCTTTCTAGAGCGAGAGAATGACTAGCCCAAAATCATTCAGCTGGCTTTGTCCCTGAAGCAGGACTAGAACCTCAGGTTCTTTTTAATGATTTGCAGAGAATGCTGATAATTCCCTCAGTCAACTGTTGCCACAAAAATGCTGATTAGCCCTAACCCTAAACCTTTTTGTCCATCAGTCAACATTTTGGGAAAAAAATTCTATGAAATTATTAAGTTGAACTACAGGTGAAACTCGAAAAATTAGAATATCGTGCAAAAGTTCATTTATTTCAGTAATGCAACTTAAAAGGTGAAACTAATATATGAGATAGACTCATTACATGCAAAACGAGATAGTTCAAGCCTTGATTTGTCATAATTTTGATGATTATGGCTTACAGCTCATGAAAACCCCAAATTCACAATCTCAGAAAATTAGAATATTACATGAAATCAATAAAACAAGGATTGTACATAGAACAATATCGGACCTCTGAAAAGTATAAGCATACATATATACTCAGTACTTGGTTTGGGCCCCTTTTGCATCAATTACTGCCTCAATGTGGTGTGGCATGAATGCTATCAGCCTGTGGCACTGCTGAGGTGTTATGGAAGACCAGGATGCTTCAATAGTGGCCTTCAGCTCTTCTGCATTGTTCGGTCTCATGTCTCTCATCTTTCTCTTGGCAATGCCCCATAGATTCTCTATGGGGTTCAGGTCAGGCGATTTGCTGGTCAATTGCACAGTAATCCCATGGTCACTGAACCAGGTTTTGGTACTTTTGGCAATGTGGGCAGGTGCCAAGTCCTGCTGGAAAATGAAGTCGGCACCCCCATAAAGCTCCAGCATGAAGTGCTCCAAAATCTCCTGGTAGATGGCTGTGTTGACCCTGGACTTAATGAAGCACAGTGGACCAACACCAGCAGATGACATGGCTCCACAAATCAACACAGACTGTGGAAACTTCACACTGGACTTCAAGCATCTTGCAGTGTGTGCCTCTCCATTCTTCCTCCAGACTCTGGGACCTTGGTTTCCAAATGAGATGCAAAAGTTGCTCTCATCAGAAAAGAGGACTTTGGACCACTGAGCAAGACCAGTTCTTTTTGTCTTTAGCCCAGGTAAGATGCTTCTGATGTTTGTGGTTCAGGAGCGGCTTGACAAGAGGAATACGACATTTGAAGGCCATGTCCAGGATCCGTCTGTGTGTGGTGGCTCTTGATGTACTGACTCCAGCCTCAGTCCACTCCTTGTGAAAGTCCCCAACACTTTTGAATGGCCTTTTCCTGACAATCCTCTCCAGGCTGCGGTCATCCCTGCTGCTTGTGCACCTTTTTCTTCCACACTTTTCCCTTCCACATAACTTTCTATTAATGTGCTTTGATACAGCACTTTGGGAACATCCAACTTCTTTTGCAACTACCTTTTGAGGCTTTCCCTCCTTATGGAGGGTGTCAATGATGGTTTTCTGCACAACTGTCAGGTCAGCAGTCTTTCCCATGATTGTGATTCCTACTGAACCAGACGGAGAGACCATTTAAAGGCTCAGGAACCCTTTGCAGGTGTTATGGCTTAATTAGCTGATTAGAGTGGGACACTTTGAGCCTAGAATATTGAACCTTTTCACAATATTCTAATTTTCTGAGATTGTGAATTTGGGGTTTTCATGAGCTGTAAACCATAATCATCAAAATTATGACAAATCAAGGCTTGAACTATCTTGCTTTGCATGTAATGAGTCTATCTCATATATTAGTTTCACTTTTTAGGTTGCATTACTGAAATAAATGAACTTTTGCACGATATTCTAATTTTTCGAGTTTCACCTGTATGTATGATGCCACTTCTAAATCAAATTCCCTCTTAGAAGCCTGCAGTCCTATCACAAAGCAGTTTTCTGTGTCATATTGTTTTCCTCTTTGATTGATATTAGGTTATAGAAATTTTATTTTAAAAATATCTGCTTCCCCCAGGGGTGGGTTCTACTTACCGTTACTATTGGTTCTCAATGAGAGCACACGTGTGAAGCTTCTGGGGATGCACAGATCACCCATCATGATGTTGTGGAGGGTGGGCGGAGCCTCCTGCCGGTTTTACTACTGGTTCTATCGAACCTGACTGAACCAGCAGGAACCCACCACTGGCTTCCCCCCAGGGTTGAAATCTACTTACCTTCCTTACCGGTTCGGAAGTGCAAGCGCTGCACACAGACCTTCTGCGCATGCGAAAAACCTTTTGCGCATGCGCAGAAAGTAAAAACACATTACTTCCTGGTTAAAACCAGGAAGTAATGACACCCGGGCGGGTGGGCGGAGCTTCGCTCTGCCATCGCTACCGGATCACCAAACCACCGGCCAAGATCACTACCGGACCGGCCAATCCAGCCCGATCCAGGAGCATTTCACTCCTGCTTCTCCTCTTTTTAATGTTTTTTTATTTATTCTATTTATTAAATTCACATGCTGCCCAACAGCACACAAATGCTATCAACAATGAAAGGGTGATTTTTATGCTTAGCATGCCATCATATTACTTCACTTGGATTAGCATAAATAGTGAGCTGCTTAGGCTAAAACAAAGACTTTCTGCACCCTGTTTAATTTCTTTTGGGGAGGCAAATATAAATTTAAATCTAAGGAGATTAAACCAAAAACCATCACTCTGTTGCAACAAATGGTTTCTTTCCATTAAGCTATGGACATTTCTAGAGTGTCATGATTTTACTAACGTAGTTAAAGATACCTGACTACTTCAGATGTCCTACTCAATTGTCCATTATATGGCTCAGCAAGGGCTCAACACATAGAGATATTGCTTCACAAAAAGTTCTCAATCAAACAAACAAAACCAATTCTATTTTCTTCAGGACCCAAATATATATGTAGTCACTGGAACTGTGAAGTTTATAGTGAGGCTTCTCCAACAAAAGCCATTTTATATGCCACACATTGAGACTGTATGTAAAAGTAATTAATTCACTTAAGTGCCTACTGTTTTCCATCTCTAGGATTCATTTCATTATATATCTTTGCATTTTGTTTTGCCATTTATCTTACTATTTTATCTTATCTAATTTAATTTGTATTTTAATTGAGCCTTGGTGGCGCAGCAGACTAAAGTGTTAAGTAGCATCAGCTGCCTGCAATTACTGCAAGTTCAAAATTCACCAAGGTTGACTTAGCCTTCCATCCTTTCGAGGTAGGTAAAATGAGGACCCGGATTGTGGGGGCAATAAGCTGACTTTGTATAAAAAAGAACACAGCTTGGGGGGGGCGAAAGCCCTACTAAGCAGGTATATACAAAAGTATGAAGGCTATTGCTTAACGCATTGTAAGCCACCCCGAGTCTCCGGAGAAGGGCGGCATATAAATCGAACCAATAAATAAATACTCATTTTAATAATATGACCCACTAAGTAATTAATAGAGATTACTACTATGGTATGTACTGGTATGATTTTGCACTGGAACTAAATAAACGCTGTAGGTATTTAAACTTTAAGCCACTGATACATACTTTAGTAGTTTATGTACATCAAACAAAAAAAAATGAGATTATTAAATCAAGTTTGATTGTGATTATTATTTATTTACTTCTGTGTATCAATGAATACATGATTTCCTAAAAAGTGAAAAATAAGACACACCTGGTTAAATATGAGGGGCCAAACAGCATCCTTGGCAGAAATGGTGAGGAACTTTTCTGGGGGAGCTTGGGGGTCGATCTTTCCAATTTGGACTTTCAGAAAGGACTTGTTTGGAAATGTGACCCAATTGAAAACATCAAACCCAGTTTCCAATTCTCCATTGGGACCAAAAGAAACCTGTTCTCCAGCACTGTTGTTAAAAGAGACGTGCTGTAAAAAGTGGTGGAGTTGAATGAAAAAAAAATAAACAAAGAAATTTAAATATTAACTGGATTCCTTGAAAAGGAATTGTAAAGATACTTTACATAGGATTTTATACATTAAAAAAAAGTTCATATGTTAGGTTTTTTTCCAAACCTTTTCAATAGCTTAAGTTTATTTTCAAATTGCATCCAATTTTGCATAAATGACCATTGTTTAGATTATTCAGATAATATTTGAAAAAAAGTAATCGGTTTTTAATTTTTTTAGGTGTTGCATAAAAGAATGCCATGAACATTCAAAACTATGTGTTACATAATAATATTATCATTATCTGAATAATAGGGAGGAGGGAAGTGAACAGTTAAGAATTATGAAATGTAAATAAATAAAGACACTTTCAAAAGTAAAGGAGGAATAAAAACCTATAAGCCAACATTTTTTACATGATTACATGATTTTACATGATTCCTGATTTGGAATAGTAAGCATTACCTGCCATGGTGATTGAAGAAAGTACTTCCAGCTACTCTTATCAATTTTTCGACTCTCTTTGAGTTTGGAGGCATGCCAGGCCCTCAGAGCATGTGCCACAGGGTAGACTGCATGGTAAATGCTGTAGCTATCTTCACCCATGGTGGTCTCAAAGACAGAATTAGGAAGAGTCTCCAGCTTCTCTTCTCCAGTGCAGATCCTTTCAGCACTCTCATGTTTAATATCACTGTAAAATGAACATTCAAATGCATCTTTCCAGAAATCCCTAATGAACCCATCTTCTTTTTCTGTGTTTGGGTTTTTCTTCTGCATAAATTGTTGGAATCCTGTTAGCTCCTTTGAGTGAAGTCCAAAGGAAATTGCACCATGGAGAAAATCAATGGGCAATGATCTTTGCATTAGAATAGAGGTGAATTCCATTTGAGCTGTCATGATCCAAACTTTGGCTTTTCTCTCCTTTGGAATATCATCAGAATCTAAAACAGAGAGCATCACCCTCAATGTCACTATGCTTGTAATTTCACCATTAAAGATCACTGCAATGACTGTACTCCACATGATCACTTTATATATTTTATCTGCCTTCTCCACCATTTCAGCAGCTTCACTACCATACATCATTTTGGGAAGACATTCTATAAAGTCAAAACAGATTCCTCTCTCTGAAAATATGGAAAGACTCTTTTGAACAAATCTCTCCCTATCTTCCTCATATCGAGAAATCAACCCAACCCAGGTCCATCCAAAATGTAATAATAAGTGCAGTATTCCTTTAAGTTGGTGGATCTCATCAGGGAACATCCATTTGACAAAAATTTCTGCTTGGTCATTATTCATCAAAGGAGCTGATCCATATGTGATCTAATTGGGGAGATATGGGTGAACATAGGAAGAAAGAAGACAGACTTTTAAAAAGTTAAATGAAGAATGCATTTTTAAAAAAAACTTAATACAATATTTGGGTTTGAGTGGAATACAGAAAGAGGCTTCATAAAATACACAGTAAGGGTTATGGATGTTTAATACTGGTCATGAAGGAAAGAAGTGACTGGCCTTTGGTGATATTCTTGTCATTATATGACAAATATTTATTGCCTCTGGAATCTTTCTCATAGGAGTTATTATAAGGACTTAACATGTGAAAATAACAACTAGCTCATGAACTTTCCATCTTGCTCCACATTTCTTCTCACCTGGAGAAATTTGTAGTTGCATAGACTGGTTGCCATATTGAGACAGATTTCAGTCTGGGGTCTCCAATGACAGCTACTGCATTTGTCTGGTCATTACATTTGTAGTTCGGGATAAATTTATATTTTCTAGATAGAAATTCCATTGCTAAAAGATAAGTTGTATATTCCTCAAGATAGTTGGTAGCGATGTGGAAACCGAGGCTAACATTGGGTAAAATCTCAGAATGTTTATTGATCTCCTTTACAGCAAATGACAAAGCCAACGCATGTTGATAATTATGAGTGAGGAACCTTCAGTGAGAGTTACAAATGACATCAAATATTAGTGCTTCAGATTCAGACAGTTGATGTCTTTAATGTTATGAATCTAGTGCTGAATGTTTATTGTGGGTGTTTGGAGCCAGGTACTTAATTAACAATAGTGCTAGATTGTTCAAAGAATGACTGGTGAGGAGGGGAGATAAGCTAAAATTGAATAAGCTATTTAAGGTTTTTCTTTTGTACTGAAGTTTTTTAAATTCATGGTAAAGTATATCTAATTTGGATGCTAAGGTGCATTTGATTTCACTTTTGTCTATATTTTGCCTATATATTTTTTCTAAGAGCAGGAGGTCAGTTCCATTTTTCCACTGTGGAATTGTAAAAACTGGAGAAATTTATCAAACACATTGAAGGGCTTAATGCTTTAATTATTGGTTGATATGAAATGTGAAGAAGCTCAGGATTATACTGAGGGTATCTCCAAGTTTTAAATTTCTCAAGCTTTTTAGGGTCAAAGAAAGTGTGATTTGTCCCAATTTAATCTCCAGTGATTGGCAAGCTGATTTTCTCCTAGTTCTGGAATTAAAAATGGCTAATCATGGACATTGGAATTAGCATACTGACTAACTAACAACTGAAATGTTTCAGCAGAAAAATGGACAGATAAAACAGCAGAAAAATGGATAGATAAAACAGTACAGGTAGAAATAAGGAAAATAAGAGGAGGAGCTGGAGGAGCAGAAGCAGGGAGATACTTACATGTATTGATCAAATACTTCATGAGCAGGAACGCTTTCAAAAGTGATCTTATTTGAAAGAAAGAAGACTTGATAAATAATGGCAGCAATGATTAAATCCCCAGACTGATAATATTTGTGAACCACTGGAAGAGGACTACTGAGCTTGCAATTGCAAATAGGAGAAATTAACATGGTAGGAAAAAAAGATAAAACTGTATAACCAACTCACTGCAATATACAGTCATTATAAATATTAAAGAGCAAGTTCTATGTTACCATTCAGCCAAGGACCTGGGTAGGCACTCATTTACACTATCTAAATTTAATACAATGAAGATTATCTGGAATTAAGACAAGGTTTTATCAGAGATCAAAGGCAAATCCTTCTTTTTCTCCCTGCCTGCAGTCCTGTATTTCTGAGCAGTTGTTAATGCTATGCAATGTCTTAATCTAGTTTTGTCAGTATCTATTGAAATTCCCTTGAGAGATGGAGTAGAAGAGACACTGACTATCCTTAATTAGTAATCAATCCTATTATTGTTCCAAAAGTTCTGTCTTTGAAGAATATAAGAAGGAAACATGTTTACCATATCTCAATACTCAATGCAACACTGCTATGAACCTTTGGAACTAATACACAAAGTAGAAAATGGTGTTGTGAGAGGTATTATGCACAGAAGAAGAAAACAAAGTGCAATTAAGAAAAAAAAAGAAACATGACTGTTGAGGTCATCGTGTTCTCCCGTTTGCTAAATACAGGATCTACCTTGTAAAGTGGTACAGTAACAATTATTTAAGCTCTAGATAGACTTACTGACCCCATATACCATAAGCCTGTGCATTTTGTTAGGTGTGACCTAGCAGGAAAGCACTTTCTGCCTTGCCCTTATCTTGACGATCATTCTTGCTCTCAAGGTGTGGCCAGCCCCAACCATGTCGTCCTTCTGGAAGGCCCTTACAAGATCGGAAAGTCAAATGTCCTGGGGATCATATCTTAGAGGGCAACCTGCTTCATCATATGACATGACATAACATGACCTGTCATGACATGACACAATACAATATTTAATTGAAGTGCACTGTCTGTTATCCTATTTTGCAATTTACTTTCTATCTTTTTAATATGATTTCATTTTAATGTATTTTTTAAAAAATGTATTTGGGCTGTTCTATTATGTACATTGCCCTGGTTGCTATATGAGGTATTGGGTAATAAAAATGTAATAAATAAATCAACAAATGGAAGTTAAAATCAAATAGTAATCTACTTTTACAAACAAAGCCTCTGCAGCCAAGAAACAATCTCCAGATTGATGCACGTGGGGCCTCAAGCCTTGGTTCAGAGTCCTTGGTTCTGACCTAGGCTTCCTGAGACAGTAAAAAGCACACAATTAGTCCCAAAAGCCCTCTTTTTATTTCAACGGCTGTGAATTCTGTTCATTCACAGCCCGTGATGAGTCACAGATAGTTTGTAAAGGGTCCAACAGAAGTCTGCCACAGTCCTTTGGGATAAGGGTGATATGCACCCCACCTTTATCTCCCTTGACAAGCTGCCAAAGACCTAATTGGAAATTAGCTTTGCAAGGCCACACGGAGCACAGAGTCAAAATGGAGCTTCAGAATTTAAATCGACCAGCATGAACAAAGTTGCTTCCTGAAAAGGCTCACATGCCTTTACTCCTCTTTTACGTCTTATGGGAGAGGCCAATCATCTCCGAGCCTTACTCCCAAGTTGCCCCTTTTGTCTTAATTGTTCTTGCCTTCTGTTCCCAGTGTGCATGCATGCTCCCCCTGTTCCTCTGCCTCACTGACGTCAGACTCTGGAGGCTCCGGAGTCAGCACATAACTCCCAGGTGGCCCTGACCCCATCTCTGCCTCTGATGCAGAGCCCTCATCTGAGCCTTCCCTGGACTGTAGGACTGGCCCATGTTCCTCCCCAGCCTCCTCACTGTCTGACTCTGCTGCCAGCTCCACAGGCTGTCAGTGGACCACAACAGCCTTCAGGAAAGCCTCTGCATCTGAGAACCAAGGTCTGACAGTGCCTCTGATGGTGAAATGGCTGCTACACCAGCCGAGGGCCCAGGGTAGGGTAGGGGGGGTGGCGGTTGTTATTAGGGAGACTCTTAGCCCGCGGGAGGTCACTGTTCCCCAGATAGACGGGTGTGAGGCCCTCCTCATGAAGTGGGGCCCACAAGGTCAGTTGGGCCTGTTGATTGCATACCTGTCTCCCAGCTGCATAACAACAGCCCTGCCCGGGCTGCTCGATGCCCTATCGGGGCTGGTGGTGGAGTTTCCCAAACTTATTGTACTGGGGGACTTCAATCTGCCGTCCCTGGGCAGGGCGTTGGGGGTGGCCTGGGAGTTCATGGCCTCCATGGCAGCCATGGACCTGACTCAGATTATCCGGGGCCCGACTCACGAGGGGGGGCACATGCCCGATCTTGTTTTTATCTCGGAACAGTGGCAGGTTGAGTTCGGTGAGGGAATATCTGCTATTTACCCCCTGTCATGGACCGATCACTATCTCCTTCGGCTAGGCTTCCAGTATGCCACCCCTCCTCGCTGGGATGTGGGACCGACTACCTGGTTCCACCCCAGGCGCCTGATGGACCTGGAGAGGTTCCAGATGGAGCTTTGGACGATACCTCTCTCTCTCCCCCATGCCCCGGTCGCGGCCCTGGTGGATGCCTGGGATGAGACAGCCGCCAGGGCTCTCGGCCGTGTCATTCCTTTGCGGCCTCTGACTTGGCACAGATCTCAGTTGGCTCCTTGGTTTACCGGGGAGCTCCAGGAGATGAAGCACCATAGGAGAGGCCTAGAGAGCTGTTGGAGAGCCAGTCTTTCTGAATCTGACCATGTTCAGCTAAGGTCGTTCACTCGATCTTACCTGGTGAGATGGCGGCGGTGAAGCGTTGCTATTTCTCTGATCTCATCGCATCCGCAGAAAATCGCCTGGCTGCCCTGTTTGGGGTGTCTTGCTCCCTCTTGAATCAGAGGGTGGGGGAGGACCCTTTGCGAGGGCGGGCCGAGGAGTTCAGCCAGCATCTGCTAGACAAGATCGCTCAGATTCGGGACGGCTTGAACTCTGACTGGACAGGGTCAGACGGTGGGGAGGCGGCGGGTCTTGTTATTTGGGAGGAGTTTGATCCTGTTGCCCCTGAAGAAGTGGACAGGATCATGAGGAAGTTGAGTGCGACCACGTGTGTATTGGACCCGTGCCCCTCCTGGCTGGTTTATTCAGCTCGGGAGGTGACACATGACTGGATCCAGGCAGTGATAACTGCTTCTTTGGATGAGGGAAGCTTTCCTGCCGCCTTGAAGGAAGCAGTGGTTAGGCCCCTCCTCAAGAAACCTGCCTTGGATCCAGCTATTTTGGGTAACTTTGGTCCAGTCTCCAACCTTTGCTTTCTTGCAAAGGTTGTTGAGAACGTGGTGGCATGTCAGCTCCCGGTGGCCCTGGATAAAGTGGAGTACCTTGATCCATTCCAATCGGGTTTCAGGCCCGGATACAGCATGGAGACGGCATTGGTCACGCTGGTGGATGATCTCTGGAGGGCCCGGGACAGAGGTTACGCCTCTGTTCTGGTCCTATTAGATCTTTCGGCGGCTTTCGATACCATCGACCATGGTATCTTGCTGCAACGCCTCGAGGGCTTAGGAGTGGGAGGCACTGTTTTGCGGTGGTTCTCCTCTTACCTCTCGGGTCGTACGCAAGCGGTGTTGGCGGGGGACAGAGGTTGGCCATGAGGCCCCTCATTTGTGGGGTGCCCCAGGGGTCGGTACTCTCGCCTCTTCTGTTCAACATTTACATGAAGCCGCTGGGAGAGATCATCCATGGTTTTGGGGTGAGGTATCATCAATATGCTGATGATACCCAGCTTTTTATATCCACCCCGAACCAGCCCAGTGATGCCCTCAACGTGATGTCCCGGTGCCTGGAAGTGGTATAGGTCTGGATGGGGAGGAACAGGCTTCGGCTCAACCCTGCCAAGACCGAGTGGCTGTGGGTACCGGCATCTCAGTCCGATAGAGAGGTCCCATCTTTGGTTATAGGGGGTGAAGTTTTACCCCCTATAGACAGTGCACGCAACTTGGGTGTCCTCCTGGATTCACGGTTGAGCTTAGAAGATCATATATAACAACTGTGACAAGGGGGGTGTTTGCCCAGGTTTGCCTGGTGCGCCAGTTGCGCCCTATCTGGACCGAGATGCCCTACGCACGGTTACTCATGCGCTAATCACCTCCCGTATTGACTACTGCAATGCCCTCTACTTGGGGCTGCCCTTGAAGACCACTCAGAGGCTTCAGCTGATACAGAATGTTGTGATGGGAGGGTCCAGATGCTCCCATGTTACACCTCTCCTGCGTGATTTGCATTGGTTGCCAGTTGCCCTCCGGGTGAGATTCAAGGTGCTGGTGATTACCTATAAAGCCCTTCATGGCTTAGGCCCAGGATATTTGTCGGACCATCTGCAACCAGCAACAGCTCTCCATCGCCCGGTGCGTTCTCACAGGGAGGGCTTACTCAGGGTGCTGTTGGCTAGACAATGTCGGCTGGCAACCCCCAGAAGTAGAGCTTTCTCTGTGGGTGCTCCCACCCTTTGGAATCAACTCCTCCTGGGGCTCCAGTTGGCCCCTGACCTTCGCACCTTCCGCCGCGAATTAAAAACATGGCTGTTCAAATTGCCCAGCCTGGACTGATGGGGTTTGGGTTATTTTAATGTGTTTAATATGTGTTTGATATGTATTTTAACATGTTTTATCTGGTTTGATTTTAATTGTTGTGAGCCACCCTGAGTCCTATGGAGATAGGGCAACATACAAATCAAATTTATATCCAGCCGCTGAAGCCAAAATGGAGAAGATCTCCACAGCAACCACATATTTTCCCTTTGTACTCAGGTAGGTGGGAACAAATGACACCCAGACACTGCAAAAGACCAACATGCTGAAGGTGATGAATTTTGCTTCGTTGAAGCTGTCAGGTAAATTCCTAGCCAAGAAGGCCACTGTGAAAGTGACAGCAGTCAAGAGCCCCATAAAGCCAAGTACTGTATA
>WNWU01012510.1:0-16102 GCA_012654045.1 Ptyas mucosa
ACCTTCTGATAAGCAAAGACAACGGGGAAGCCAGATTCACTTAATAACCAGGTTACCAACTTATCAATTGTAGTGATTCAGTTAACAACTGTGGCAAGTAATGTCGTAAAATGGAGCAAAACCCGCTGAACAAATTCTCAGATATTTGGGTGCTCGTAAGTCGAGGACTATCTGTATCACATTTCCTTCAGCTTTCTAAAGTAAAACAAATTGGTCTGCTTGAACATGTACTGTCTTTTTTTGTTTCATGAACAATTACATAAATGGGTTTTTTTTAATTTAATGAATTAATGAGCACCGATTGAGTCTCTTTGAAACATTTCGTGTTGTAGGAATCGCTTAGACATCTTTCTAACAATTTGAACAATATTTCTCAACCTGGAGAACAAAGTTAGTGAACCTTAACTCCCAAAATTCCTCAATCAGCATATGGAATTCTGGGAGTTGAAGTCCACATAGCTTAAAGTTGTCACGATGGAGAAACGCTTTATAAATTAGAAGAAAATTTCTTACCAATGACAATGAATACACCCAAATTGCTCTTTAGAGATTGAGAGTTTCTGCCTTCCCTGTTTATCCCCGTGTAAAAACAAGAAAATGTTGCCTTTGGAGCCATTTGCAATGCAGTAATGAGCAGAGTATTTCCGATCTGTTCTGGATATCTCCTCCAGTCACCCTTTTCATTCATGTGATTGAAGAAGTAATTCTCTCCCTTCTGTCCTTTTGGTGGGGAACATTTTAATTCGATCTGTTCTCCTTTTACGAGAATTTGGTGAGAAGGTGACCAGGACAGGGTGGGAGCTGCTGGGGCCAGATTCCAAGTAGGCCTGGGAAAATCTGTGAAACAAAGGAAATTTGAAAAGAATCCCATAAAACTTCTTGCAAGCTTATAAGCAGAATTGTGTTGCAAGAATCCAAAAAAACCCCACAGTCTAGAAGTAGACAGAAACAACCAAATTATCTCTTCTCAAATAAAAGTCTTTACAGGTCGTCCTTGACTTACGACCGACTGCTTAGTAAATCTTCGAAGTTACGACAGACCTCAAAAAAGCGACTTATAACCCGGATACGATATTCTGACAGTAGACCGCATTATGGTCATTAAGTCGAGGGTTGCATATACATATGATGCCTAGAGAGTAGTAGACCATTACTCTCAACATCTCTACCAACCACAATGAACAATTCTTTAATGGAGATCCAGGTAAGTCAATGCATGCCGGCTGAGAGCTAGGATGGACCAAATGTTTCTTTCTGCATGTATCCCTGGACTACAATTCCCATCATCCCTTCGCAGCGGCCATAATGGACAGGGCTCATGATAGCTGGGATTCTGTAACATCTGGAGAGTCTCATACTGCTGACAAACAGGGACCCTCTACCTAAATTCAGCAGAAGATTGGTATTCACTTACTTTCTCTACCGTTCTGCAAATGTGAGCACACGCTTCCCCCCGCCTTCTGTGCATGTACTTTGCTGGCACGCGCGCCTTCCACGCATGCGCCCTTCCTCCAAAACGTGCCTAAATAGGATGACATACAATTGGGGCAGGTGGGCGAGCCCATCCGCGATTTCTGCTACCAGTTCGGGTGAACCTATCCAAACCGGCTGAATCCCATCTCTGGGAGAGATTCTTTCTTCTGCCTGCAGATTCACGTCTCTGGCCTGGCCTATTAATTAAGAGCCTTGGATAGTACAGTGGTCTAAAGCCCTGTTATTAACATCAGCTGCCTGCAATTATTGCAGGTTCGAATCTCACCAAGGCTCAAGGTTGACTCAGCCTTCCATCCTTTCTAAGGTAGGTAAATTGAGACCAAGTTTGTGGGGGCATTAAGCTGACTTTGTATAAATATACAAAAGTATGAAGGCTATTGCTTAGCGCATTGTAAGCCGCCCTGAGTCTCCGGAGAAGGGCGGCATATAAATCAAATTTTTTTAAAAAATTAATTTATTAAAGGGCTTTTGAAAGAGAGCTCTGAATTACCCTCAGAGCTGAATCCATCTGAATCATTTTGTCGATGCTTTTGCTTGACGTAGCCATTGTTACAATCGGAACATGGTTAACTTCTACTTGATACTTGCCGCATGAAGCTAAAGAGGCTGACCACAAATGTCAAAGTTACAGGAAATGCTACTGAAGACTGGCGATTGTGGCTTTGTGACTGTGCTAAAGAATTTGGCAGAATGGGCCTATTATCCTGGACCAAGGAAAGGGGACGTGCAGTTTGCTTAATCTATGGTCAAGAATCTCCAGGTGAAAATCCTGAGGTAAAACGTTCATCGTTAGCATGTTGAATGATTTGAGCTTTGAGCCCTGGACAGCAAGATGCAGTTTAGGGATGAGAAATGTAAGGTTTTACACTCAGGGAAGAAAAAAACAAGTGCACAGGTATAGAATAAGTGGCACCTGGCTCAACTGCAGTAATTGTGAGAGGAATCTTGGAGTCCTAGTGCACTCTCACTTAAATATGATCCAGCAGTGTGTGGCAGCTGCCAAAAAAGCCATATTAGTCGTAGGCTGCACCAACAGAGGCAGAGTTTCAAGTAGCAATGCATGAAAACTAATCAAAGAGAGAAACAACCTAGAACTAGGAAGAAATTTCCTGAGAGTGGGAACAATTAATCAGGATGCTCAAGAAATAGTCAGGCACGGAAGGGTTTTTTTTTGGCTCCCAGTGTTTTCTTTTCTGTGGGAAAGGGGTCCAAATGGCTCTTTGAGTGTTTAAGGTTGCAGACCCCTGCCTTAGTCTCCCTTCTGTGGGATCTCATAGAAGCCATTTCTATAGGTCTTTCTTTGTCCTTCCTAACCTCTGTGTTCCAGCACAAGGCCAGTTACATAAAGTGTAGAATAAATAGTTAAATCAGGTGTTGCAAAGTGTTCCTTCTGCATTTAGGCAGCAGATGCCTCCACCTCCTGAAAAGACCCACCTGTGGTATTCAACGTCTTGCTCCAAGGAGACATGATCCAGCGCCCATTTATGTTTTCCTCATATCTGCAAGCAAATTGGAGGCTTTCGTTGCTTTTGGCATATAGCAAAGCTACTGACATATTTAGAATAAGAAGCCCAGAGTCTCTGCTGCTCCTCAGAGCCTCTTCATTGCTGGAGGTCATCTCCACATCATCTTGGGAGAAATGGAACCTTTTGGTATTGTTGCTCTCGTTGGACAAACACAGGATGGACAGGATCCCCAGGGATCCAGAAGAAGGGTGCAGCTCCAACACTGGGGGAGGCAGAGGATCTGGAGAAGAGAAGAAATGGGGATTAGCTTGGAGGTGCTTTCACTCAACTGTCAATTAGTCAGAACAGAGCTGGAAAGGACCTTGGAGATCTTCTAGTCCAACCCCCTGCTCAAACAGGAGACCCCATAGGTGGCTGTCCAGTCTTTTCTTAAAAACCTCCTGTGATGAAGCCCTACAATGTCCGGTGGCAAGCTGTTCCACTGGTTAATTGTCCTCAATCACCAATTGTCCTAGGAAACTAGGAAGAAATTTCCTGAGAGTGAGAACAATTAATCAGTGGAACAACTTGCCTCCAGACGTTGTGAATGCTCCAACATTGGAAGTTTTTAAGAAGAGATTGGACAACCATTTGTCTGAAGTGGTGTAGGGTTTCCTGCCTGAGCAGGGGTTGGATTAGAAGACCTCCAAGGTCCCTTCCGACTCTGTTATTCTGTTCTATCACGAGAAGTGATAGGAGTGCTTTATTCTGCCCTGGTGAAGCCACACCTGGAATATTGAGTCCACTTTTGCTTATCATGATAAGAAAAAGATGTTGAGACTCTAAAAAGAGTGCAGAGAAGAGCAAGAAAGATTATTAGGGGACTGGAAGCTGAACCGTGCAATGAACGATTGAGGGGATTTGTCCAGTCTAACAAAGAAGGATTAGGGGAGATATGATAGCATCTCCCAATACTTGAAGGGCTGTCACAGGAAAGAACATTTGACATTTCTAAAATTTCAGTGAGAAAAACAAACATTTCTAAGAAGCAGAATCTCATTATTTATTCTGTTCATCAAATACAAACAGCTGTCTTTCTCTTTTGAGTCTTTTTGCTATTTTGCCGCTTAAAAAACGATTCCTGGATAGGGATTTCCTTTCTCAGAAAGAAGACAAAAACAAAAAAAATCACTCCTCAGAAATAAGAAAAAGGAAAATAGGAAAAAGGGAGATTTTTCAGTGTATACCACAGTGATAGCTCTTTTATCTATTCTTCTGATATTAACCACACATTCCCAAGCGTGGTAGGGAGGATTTATTCCCCTCTACCTCTTGGGAGAGAAATCTTCAGCTCCAGATCCTTCCTCCCGGTTTATCTCAGAAAATGGAAAAAGTAGAAGCAAAGAAATGAAGTTTACCTTGAGCGGTCGATTCACACAGAAGGACCTGGAGAAAAACTGGAAGAAATAAGAAGCGAGCCACACAGTTTATGGTGGGAACGAGAGAAGCTGAAGAAGGCCAAGAGAACCGATAAACGTTCAACCGATCCTTCCAGGGGTGGCTTCCGTTCTCCAGGAAACAGTCCATTTGTGGAGCTGAGTTCTTCTCAGCAGCACCACTGCTCTGCTTCTGAACTGCGGGTGATAACCTGGCCTTTTTTCTTGACAGCGAACAGCAAGAAAGGAAGCACGTCCTCTTCACATAGCGGGCCCAGCGATGTGAACCCAGCTCACTGCTCAGCTCCGAGGTCTTCTTGACCACAGCAAACCTTTTCTGCAATCTCACAAGGACATCTCACCACTTAAAGTCCTAGGCATGCCATTGTCAAGTCCTCAGTGCAATCATGGAGCTTAAGTAGAGCCAGAAATAATATAATGTGTCTGGAACTGACAAAACATAGAGCAAAATGCCAAATTTCCTTTACATGATGCTTTTACTCTCAGCATCAAAGCTTCACCCTCAGCTCCCAAACACCTCCTTTACCTCCGATCCAGAAGCTCCTTCATCTCCAGCTCCACCAATCCGTAGCGTAGCATCTTTGCCATATCTTCAAAATTAATTAGCAGGTTCCAAAGTGTTGCTCAGAAACCTAACCTCTATTAAACGGTTCCTCAGAAGTAGTTGAACACGGAGTGGAAAAGATGGCCAAGTGGTCATCCCTGGAAGGGATAAGGCCCATCATTACTTCCAAATGATGTTCTCACCCAAAACCACAAAGGATAGGATGAATTCAGGAGAAGAAGAAAGAGGCCCCTATAAGTCAGAACCCTATTTATTTAATTTTACGTCTGATGATGCAGTTCCTCCCTTGGTCGTTGCGTTGGGGGACTGACTCAAGGGAAGTTGCATCTCCTCTCAGAGCCTTTTGTGAGTCTGCTGGCTGAGAAATATTGGGAAAGAAATATCACAAGATCCATCTCTTTTTTGGCTTTTCTTTTGCTTTTTCTCTGACATTAAGCTCACAGAAGAACATGCAGCTTTTCCTGAGGCTTCAGACAAACAGAGGAACAGAGCCAAGAAGGAAAAAACCCTTGACTTTCCCTCTCACACTTGAGGGTCAGATGTAAAACCCTCAAAAGTATAAAGGTTCACCTATGAGCTGGCAGGTCCAAAGGATATTTCAGTGTGGAAAAGGGCCTCTCAACTAGATTTCATGGCAGTTGTTTGATACATCTCTCTCTAAATCCAAATCAAGATTTCTTTTTTTAACCTCTTATTAAGGCCAAAACATGGCCAAGGTTGGAGCTGAAAGACCAAAATCCAGGCAAACCAATCAACCCAGATCCACCGGAGCATATGTGCCCTTCAAGATTTGCTTTCTCCAATATATTAAAGTGCCAATTCTGAAGAAGAAAAAAAGGTGCATTACAAACACAAGAAGCCAAATCTTCCCAGCAGGCTCAAGTCTAGTTAGTTATCTCTAAACTAAGACTCGTAGAATAGGATGGTGTTGAAGTTTTCTCCAACTGTTTTTTTGATGGGCTTCCTCTTCTGCCATATGTTGAAGCTGAGCTGCATCTCTTCATTTCAGAATACAGAATAACAGAGTCGGAAAGGACCTCGGAGGTCTTCTAGTCCAACCCCCTGCTCAGGCAGGAAAGGTTATTCCATTTCAGAGAAATGGTCATCCAATCTCTTCTTAAAAACTTCCAGGGTTGGAGCATTCACAACTTCTGGAGGCAAGCAGTTCCACTGATGAATTGTTCTTATTGTCAGGAAATTTCTCCCTAGTTCTAGGTTGCTTCCCAGTTCCTGCAACCGTTTTTCGTGTTTTAGACTTCAGTCCCCCTCACAACAACAGAGAGAAAAATTCCCTCCCAGTTGCTGTGCCTATTAATGTTCTTTGGCTTAGATAATTGAATAAGCCAAACACAGCGCAGCTCCTAGGTTTGAATCTCCCGGGCTTTTCTAACTGCCACTGAGACAGTATATAAAGAGCTGCTAGCCAGCAGGCAACTTAGTTCGGGGTCAGAGGCAAAGCTGAAGTCACTAACGCCTCCACCTTCTGAGGAAGAAAGACCCGGACTCCAATCGCACAGAGCAATGGCAGGAATAGCTGACCAGACACTGCAAAAGGAAACTGACTACCGATGTTCTTTTAATAGACTTTGTTTTATTTATGTAAATAAAAACAGTTTATGTAAGGAGATAAGGTTGCGGTCTACCAACCCTCCATAACAGTTGTTCTTCTCTACACTCTCTAGAGTCTCGACACCTTTTTTGAACCGTGGTGACCAAAACCGGATGTCTTACCAAAGCGGTATAGAGCAAAGTATATATAAAGCAGTATAAAATAAAGCTGGATATTGTGTTGATCTAGCAGACAAAGGATCTGATGTCCATCAAGAAAGGGAAGAAGGAATCTTTATTTCTTGATCCAAGCCTCATTCACCCCTTCTGAAAAATAGCATTTTTGTTATTCTTTTCACTCCAAGCGTAACTCAAACCCAATGTTTTTTCCCCTGATCCAGAAAAGAAACTTCTCAGATTACTCAGCATAAATTGGACAGCCCGATACCATTTTCACCAGCCAAATTCTGTCTACAGATACTGGGCCACGAATTAGCTTCTGGTTGAAGGAGGAAGGAACCCAGAACTCTTCATTTCCTGAAGGTTGATGTCCATATTTACACCTAATAATGAGAGACGTTTTGCTGCAATCAGGGACGGTTTGGCGGCTTCTGTTAGGATTAAAACACAGAGTTATAGTAGAATATCTCCTCCTCTTCCTCTTGTCTAAGATGGTTCTGCATTGTTGGACCAGGAGGAGACGAAGAGAAGAAGTTCTGGATGTTGCTGTAGGTGACTGCAGGTTCTGGGGAAAGAGGGACATTGCTCACTCATTCAATCTGCCTGCAGCTCGAGGAACGTCTTGAGAACAAGGGATTTCTCCATCATTTTACAGCATTTTTAGAAATAAATAAGGTTGGCTCATCTGCTACAGCCCAAAAAGATTGCTAGCCCATCAAGGAAAATATGAACGGATTTGTGGCATCAGATCTGATCCCGTCTAGATTCCTGTCTCCGATTTCTGATGGTGATGAGAACCCCATCGGGTCCTTCTCTCAAAATTTTGGCCCCAATACTTGATGAGATAAATCTTTAATGGTTTCTAAGATTCTTAGTTTTCTTAAATATTTCTTTATATTTGTTTGGGCTTAAAGTCCATTTAATTTCTTGGCCGATGCATGATCTGTGAAACTGAAGGCCATAAAGAGAATTATTCATCTCCATTTTTAAAAGAAATATCTAGGGGTAATCTAAAGCTTAAATTCTTTGGCTGAAACGAACAAATCAAGAAATTTAGGTGTTCACAGAGATCAAGGCAAATGGACTTGTGGAAGGGAAATCCTTGTTTTGAACGGTTTGAGTTCCGAAAACTCCTAACGTTACACCTCATGTAATGTCTGTCCATTCCTCTCAAATCCTGACGTGACTCTTTTTTCCTGCCTCGCCAGAGAATCTCCAACCACATCAGGACTTCAGATAAAGGAACCCAAACCCTTTACTTACCGCTTTTCTTCTTCCGGCAATAAAAGACAAGTGGAACCAGAAGGATTATTAGAGGAATCGACATCCGGGCATAACTCCAAATAAAATTGAAATCTAGGTTCCAAACTGGTTCAACTACAAAAAAAAGAGAGAGAAGGATTTTAAAAAGTATTTCTTGGTAGAACATTTTAACCGTGCCCTGTACTTTAAAGTTTAGATGTTATTTCATGTACAGTTGAAATGGATTCCTCTTGCATTAGTCCAGGGGTCAGCAATCTGCGGCTCTGGAGGCTCAACCCCTCTGCTGTGGCTCCCTGTTTCTCAAAATATGCGTCACAACCGCCAATGTGCAACACCAACTAGCACACGATTTATTGAGCTTTTCAACCCTCAGAAGGCCAACCATGGATAAATCCAAGAAAAGAACAGTTTCAGAAGAAAACAGAAGGTTTAATTCAACTATATATGCTAGTTTTGTGGCCGCTCAAGAAATAGTCAGGCACGGGAAAGGTTTTGTGGCTCCCGGTGTTTTCTTTTCTGTGGGAAAGGGATCCAAATGGCTCTTTGAGTGTTTAAGGTTGCAGACCCCTGCCTTAGTCTCACTTCTGTGGGATGTCATAGAAGCCATTTCTATAGGTCTTTCTTTGTCCTTCCTAACCTCTGTGCTCCAGCACAAGGCCAGTTACATAAAGTGTATAATAAATAGTTAAATCAGGTGTTGCAAAGTGTTCCTTCTGCATTTAGGCAGCAGATGCCTCCACCTCCTGAAAAGACCCACCTGTGGTATTCAACGTCTTGCTCCAAGGAGACATGATCCAGCGCCCATTTATGTTTTCCTCATATCTGCAAGCAAATTGGAGGCTTTTGTTGTTTTTGGCATATAGCAAAGCTACTGACGTATTTAGAATAAGAAGCCCAGAGTCTCTGCTGCTCCTCAGAACCTCTTCGTTGCTGGAGGTCATCTCCCCATCATTCTGGGAGAAATGGAACCTTTTGGTGTTGTTGCTCTCATTGGACAAACACAGGATGGACAGGATCGCCAGGCATCTAGAAGAAGGGTGCAGCTCCAACACTGGTGGAAGCAGAGGATCTGGAGAAGAGAAGAAATGGGAATTAGCTTGGAGGTGCTTTGACTTAACTGTCAATTAGTGAGAACAGAGCTGGAAAGGACCTTGGAGATCTTCTAGTCCAACCCCCTGCTCAAGCAGGAAACCCCATAGGTGGCTGTCCAGTCATTTCTTAAAAACCTCCAGTGATGAAGCCCCTACAACGTCTGGTGGCAAGCTGTTCCACTGGTTAATTGTCCTCACTATTAGGAAGTTTCTCCTTAATTCCAGGTTGCTTCTGTCCTTGATTAGTTTCCACCCATTGTTTCTTGTCCTGCCTTCTGGTGCTTTATTAAATAATTTGATCCCCTCTTCGTTGTGGCAGCCCCTCAAATACTGGAAGACTCCTATCATGTCCCCTCTAGTCTTTATAACCTCAATTCCCGTTTCCCGCAACCGTTCTTCGTATGTTTTAGTCTCCAGTCCTTTAATCATCTAAGTTGCTCTTCTCTGCACTTTTCCCATGTTTTAGTCTCTGGTCCTTTAATCATCTAAGTTGCTCTTCTTTGCACTTTCTCCCAAAAAAGAAGTGCAGTGCTGTTCCACTACACTTCTTTTTTGTAATGTAGTGACCAAAACTGGATGTAGGATTCCAGGTGTGGCCTTACTAAGGCTTTATAAAGTGGTACTAATACTTCAAGTGTTTTTGATTCTCTGCCCCGTTTTATACAACCAAGGATTGTACAGCCCCAGTTATAGAAATCCACATTTTCAAAATGAAGAAAAAAAATTCCACACCTCTCACCACAATTGAGACCGGACGACTCCACTTGGAAGGGATGACTCTCTCAGATTTCCGTTTTAGGTACCGGCATTTATATAATCCCGAATACTCCCTTGTGGCTGTGAGGGCCAGGGAGATGTTGCCTTCATGCCAATCCAGATCTTTTATAGAGAGCTGATCCTCGTTTTGCCTTGTGTGGGAAAACTCATAGCGTCTCCCGCCTTGAAGAGGGAGGTTGGGAGTTGAGCACCAGAGGGTAATGTTCTCCCCAACAAGATACAGGGGTTCTGGAGGATCTGGAGAAAGGCTTGGAGCTGGTGGAGGCTCTAGATAGATCCAGAGGGGAAAAACAAGTGAATATCAAATGTCCTTCAGGCAGTCCCAGGATTATCTTGATTGACACCCATCAATTCATCTAACTTCACTAGAATTCTTTCTTGGACTTTCCTCTACACAGAAAGGAATTGATGACATGTTCTCTTTCCTCATAATATACTCCTTGGATTTGGGAGTTTGAAGAAATCTAGGCTGGGCAGCTTCACAGCCTGAAAAGTGGGACAGAAATATCCCTGAAATCTCACCAATATACTTTCACTCTCCAGGGATAGCCTAAGGAGACAAAATCTCCATGAAGGAGCACCAAAATCTGCTCCAACGTGAAAGTCTGCCATACAGGTAGTCCTCGACTTACAACAGTTCATTTACTGACCATTCAAAGTTACGACAGCAGTGAAAAAAGTGACTTACGACCATTTTTCATACTTATGACCGTTGCAGCATCCCCCTTGTCACCTGATCAAAATTCAGATGTTTGTCAACTGATTCATACTTATGACAGTTGCAGAGTCCTGGGGGGCTGTGATCCCCTTTTGCAACCTTCTGATAAGCAAAGACAACGGGGAAGCCAGATTCACTTAATAACCAGGTTACCAACTTATCAATTGTAGTGATTCAGTTAACAACTGTGGCAAGTAATGTCGTAAAATGGAGCAAAACCCGCTGAACAAATTCTCAGATATTTGGGTGCTCGTAAGTCGAGGACTATCTGTATCACATTTCCTTCAGCTTTCTAAAGTAAAACAAATTGGTCTGCTTGAACATGTACTGTCTTTTTTTGTTTCATGAACAATTACATAAATGGGTTTTTTTTAATTTAATGAATTAATGAGCACCGATTGAGTCTCTTTGAAACATTTCGTGTTGTAGGAATCGCTTAGACATCTTTCTAACAATTTGAACAATATTTCTCAACCTGGAGAACAAAGTTAGTGAACCTTAACTCCCAAAATTCCTCAATCAGCATATGGAATTCTGGGAGTTGAAGTCCACATAGCTTAAAGTTGTCACGATGGAGAAACGCTTTATAAATTAGAAGAAAATTTCTTACCAATGACAATGAATACACCCAAATTGCTCTTTAGAGATTGAGAGTTTCTGCCTTCCCTGTTTATCCCCGTGTAAAAACAAGAAAATGTTGCCTTTGGAGCCATTTGCAATGCAGTAATGAGCAGAGTATTTCCGATCTGTTCTGGATATCTCCTCCAGTCACCCTTTTCATTCATGTGATTGAAGAAGTAATTCTCTCCCTTCTGTCCTTTTGGTGGGGAACATTTTAATTCGATCTGTTCTCCTTTTACGAGAATTTGGTGAGAAGGTGACCAGGACAGGGTGGGAGCTGCTGGGGCCAGATTCCAAGTAGGCCTGGGAAAATCTGTGAAACAAAGGAAATTTGAAAAGAATCCCATAAAACTTCTTGCAAGCTTATAAGCAGAATTGTGTTGCAAGAATCCAAAAAAACCCCACAGTCTAGAAGTAGACAGAAACAACCAAATTATCTCTTCTCAAATAAAAGTCTTTACAGGTCGTCCTTGACTTACGACCGACTGCTTAGTAAATCTTCGAAGTTACGACAGACCTCAAAAAAGCGACTTATAACCCGGATACGATATTCTGACAGTAGACCGCATTATGGTCATTAAGTCGAGGGTTGCATATACATATGATGCCTAGAGAGTAGTAGACCATTACTCTCAACATCTCTACCAACCACAATGAACAATTCTTTAATGGAGATCCAGGTAAGTCAATGCATGCCGGCTGAGAGCTAGGATGGACCAAATGTTTCTTTCTGCATGTATCCCTGGACTACAATTCCCATCATCCCTTCGCAGCGGCCATAATGGACAGGGCTCATGATAGCTGGGATTCTGTAACATCTGGAGAGTCTCATACTGCTGACAAACAGGGACCCTCTACCTAAATTCAGCAGAAGATTGGTATTCACTTACTTTCTCTACCGTTCTGCAAATGTGAGCACACGCTTCCCCCCGCCTTCTGTGCATGTACTTTGCTGGCACGCGCGCCTTCCACGCATGCGCCCTTCCTCCAAAACGTGCCTAAATAGGATGACATACAATTGGGGCAGGTGGGCGAGCCCATCCGCGATTTCTGCTACCAGTTCGGGTGAACCTATCCAAACCGGCTGAATCCCATCTCTGGGAGAGATTCTTTCTTCTGCCTGCAGATTCACGTCTCTGGCCTGGCCTATTAATTAAGAGCCTTGGATAGTACAGTGGTCTAAAGCCCTGTTATTAACATCAGCTGCCTGCAATTATTGCAGGTTCGAATCTCACCAAGGCTCAAGGTTGACTCAGCCTTCCATCCTTTCTAAGGTAGGTAAATTGAGACCAAGTTTGTGGGGGCATTAAGCTGACTTTGTATAAATATACAAAAGTATGAAGGCTATTGCTTAGCGCATTGTAAGCCGCCCTGAGTCTCCGGAGAAGGGCGGCATATAAATCAAATTTTTTTAAAAAATTAATTTATTAAAGGGCTTTTGAAAGAGAGCTCTGAATTACCCTCAGAGCTGAATCCATCTGAATCATTTTGTCGATGCTTTTGCTTGACGTAGCCATTGTTACAATCGGAACATGGTTAACTTCTACTTGATACTTGCCGCATGAAGCTAAAGAGGCTGACCACAAATGTCAAAGTTACAGGAAATGCTACTGAAGACTGGCGATTGTGGCTTTGTGACTGTGCTAAAGAATTTGGCAGAATGGGCCTATTATCCTGGACCAAGGAAAGGGGACGTGCAGTTTGCTTAATCTATGGTCAAGAATCTCCAGGTGAAAATCCTGAGGTAAAACGTTCATCGTTAGCATGTTGAATGATTTGAGCTTTGAGCCCTGGACAGCAAGATGCAGTTTAGGGATGAGAAATGTAAGGTTTTACACTCAGGGAAGAAAAAAACAAGTGCACAGGTATAGAATAAGTGGCACCTGGCTCAACTGCAGTAATTGTGAGAGGAATCTTGGAGTCCTAGTGCACTCTCACTTAAATATGATCCAGCAGTGTGTGGCAGCTGCCAAAAAAGCCATATTAGTCGTAGGCTGCACCAACAGAGGCAGAGTTTCAAGTAGCAATGCATGAAAACTAATCAAAGAGAGAAACAACCTAGAACTAGGAAGAAATTTCCTGAGAGTGGGAACAATTAATCAGGATGCTCAAGAAATAGTCAGGCACGGAAGGGTTTTTTTTTGGCTCCCAGTGTTTTCTTTTCTGTGGGAAAGGGGTCCAAATGGCTCTTTGAGTGTTTAAGGTTGCAGACCCCTGCCTTAGTCTCCCTTCTGTGGGATCTCATAGAAGCCATTTCTATAGGTCTTTCTTTGTCCTTCCTAACCTCTGTGTTCCAGCACAAGGCCAGTTACATAAAGTGTAGAATAAATAGTTAAATCAGGTGTTGCAAAGTGTTCCTTCTGCATTTAGGCAGCAGATGCCTCCACCTCCTGAAAAGACCCACCTGTGGTATTCAACGTCTTGCTCCAAGGAGACATGATCCAGCGCCCATTTATGTTTTCCTCATATCTGCAAGCAAATTGGAGGCTTTCGTTGCTTTTGGCATATAGCAAAGCTACTGACATATTTAGAATAAGAAGCCCAGAGTCTCTGCTGCTCCTCAGAGCCTCTTCATTGCTGGAGGTCATCTCCACATCATCTTGGGAGAAATGGAACCTTTTGGTATTGTTGCTCTCGTTGGACAAACACAGGATGGACAGGATCCCCAGGGATCCAGAAGAAGGGTGCAGCTCCAACACTGGGGGAGGCAGAGGATCTGGAGAAGAGAAGAAATGGGGATTAGCTTGGAGGTGCTTTCACTCAACTGTCAATTAGTCAGAACAGAGCTGGAAAGGACCTTGGAGATCTTCTAGTCCAACCCCCTGCTCAAACAGGAGACCCCATAGGTGGCTGTCCAGTCTTTTCTTAAAAACCTCCTGTGATGAAGCCCTACAATGTCCGGTGGCAAGCTGTTCCACTGGTTAATTGTCCTCAATCACCAATTGTCCTAGGAAACTAGGAAGAAATTTCCTGAGAGTGAGAACAATTAATCAGTGGAACAACTTGCCTCCAGACGTTGTGAATGCTCCAACATTGGAAGTTTTTAAGAAGAGATTGGACAACCATTTGTCTGAAGTGGTGTAGGGTTTCCTGCCTGAGCAGGGGTTGGATTAGAAGACCTCCAAGGTCCCTTCCGACTCTGTTATTCTGTTCTATCACGAGAAGTGATAGGAGTGCTTTATTCTGCCCTGGTGAAGCCACACCTGGAATATTGAGTCCACTTTTGCTTATCATGATAAGAAAAAGATGTTGAGACTCTAAAAAGAGTGCAGAGAAGAGCAAGAAAGATTATTAGGGGACTGGAAGCTGAACCGTGCAATGAACGATTGAGGGGATTTGTCCAGTCTAACAAAGAAGGATTAG
The DNA here is from genome assembly GCA_012654045.1 of Ptyas mucosa. Taxonomy (NCBI): domain Eukaryota; kingdom Metazoa; phylum Chordata; class Lepidosauria; order Squamata; family Colubridae; genus Ptyas; species Ptyas mucosa. Next base: position 14,523 of record WNWU01012510.1, read on the forward strand.
GGGAGATATGATAGCATCTCCCAATACTTGAAGGGCTGTCACAGGAAAGAACATTTGACATTTCTAAAATTTCAGTGAGAAAAACAAACATTTCTAAGAAGCAGAATCTCATTATTTATTCTGTTCATCAAATACAAACAGCTGTCTTTCTCTTTTGAGTCTTTTTGCTATTTTGCCGCTTAAAAAACGATTCCTGGATAGGGATTTCCTTTCTCAGAAAGAAGACAAAAACAAAAAAAATCACTCCTCAGAAATAAGAAAAAGGAAAATAGGAAAAAGGGAGATTTTTCAGTGTATACCACAGTGATAGCTCTTTTATCTATTCTTCTGATATTAACCACACATTCCCAAGCGTGGTAGGGAGGATTTATTCCCCTCTACCTCTTGGGAGAGAAATCTTCAGCTCCAGATCCTTCCTCCCGGTTTATCTCAGAAAATGGAAAAAGTAGAAGCAAAGAAATGAAGTTTACCTTGAGCGGTCGATTCACACAGAAGGACCTGGAGAAAAACTGGAAGAAATAAGAAGCGAGCCACACAGTTTATGGTGGGAACGAGAGAAGCTGAAGAAGGCCAAGAGAACCGATAAACGTTCAACCGATCCTTCCAGGGGTGGCTTCCGTTCTCCAGGAAACAGTCCATTTGTGGAGCTGAGTTCTTCTCAGCAGCACCACTGCTCTGCTTCTGAACTGCGGGTGATAACCTGGCCTTTTTTCTTGACAGCGAACAGCAAGAAAGGAAGCACGTCCTCTTCACATAGCGGGCCCAGCGATGTGAACCCAGCTCACTGCTCAGCTCCGAGGTCTTCTTGACCACAGCAAACCTTTTCTGCAATCTCACAAGGACATCTCACCACTTAAAGTCCTAGGCATGCCATTGTCAAGTCCTCAGTGCAATCATGGAGCTTAAGTAGAGCCAGAAATAATATAATGTGTCTGGAACTGACAAAACATAGAGCAAAATGCCAAATTTCCTTTACATGATGCTTTTACTCTCAGCATCAAAGCTTCACCCTCAGCTCCCAAACACCTCCTTTACCTCCGATCCAGAAGCTCCTTCATCTCCAGCTCCACCAATCCGTAGCGTAGCATCTTTGCCATATCTTCAAAATTAATTAGCAGGTTCCAAAGTGTTGCTCAGAAACCTAACCTCTATTAAACGGTTCCTCAGAAGTAGTTGAACACGGAGTGGAAAAGATGGCCAAGTGGTCATCCCTGGAAGGGATAAGGCCCATCATTACTTCCAAATGATGTTCTCACCCAAAACCACAAAGGATAGGATGAATTCAGGAGAAGAAGAAAGAGGCCCCTATAAGTCAGAACCCTATTTATTTAATTTTACGTCTGATGATGCAGTTCCTCCCTTGGTCGTTGCGTTGGGGGACTGACTCAAGGGAAGTTGCATCTCCTCTCAGAGCCTTTTGTGAGTCTGCTGGCTGAGAAATATTGGGAAAGAAATATCACAAGATCCATCTCTTTTTTGGCTTTTCTTTTGCTTTTTCTCTGACATTAAGCTCACAGAAGAACATGCAGCTTTTCCTGAGGCTTCAGACAAACAGAGGAACAGAGCCAAGAAGGAAAAAA
>WNWU01012511.1:0-11718 GCA_012654045.1 Ptyas mucosa
TAAGTAGTAATATTATTATAGGGGAGAGGGAAAACTCCTCTGGTTTCTCACGTTATCGCTAATTTTGCAACTCTCTGGCATGTCTTAAAGATCTTTGTTTAGTCAGCTAAAATGTTTGTAAAGCTTAGCCTTTACCTGTAGGGAAGATGCCTGTGACTTTGTAATTTATCATCCATTTTTCCTCTACTTTTTCCTGTTTAGCTTTAGCCTATTACAATCTTTTGAAATTAAGAGAACCAGTATAGCTTATAGCTGTGATGGTGAACCTATGGCACAGGTGCCACAGGTGGCATGTGGAGCCATATCTGAGGGCACACGAGCATTACCCTAGCTCAGCTCCAGCACACATGTGCCAGCCGGCCAGCTGATTTTCAGGCCTTCCGGGCCCACCGGAAGTCAGGAAATGGATTGTTTCCGGCCTCCAGAGGACCTCCAGGGGGGTTGAGGAAGGCCGTTTTTGGCCTCCCCAGGCTCCTAGAAAGCCTCTGGAGCCTGGGGAGAATGAAAAACAGGCCCACAGTGTTATCATGTGCCAAAAGCGGGGGGGGAGCACGGAGGGAGCATGCGCATGTGCGTGGGAGGGCAGGGCACGGGTGGGCATTGAATTATGGGTGTGGGCATGCACACGCACAACCCCCCCGCGCTCCCCCCACTTTTGGCACGTGACAGCAAAAAGGTTAGCCATCACTGGCTTATAGTGTTTTGAATATAGCTTAAGCACAGATATTATTACCACTACTTACAGATGTTCACAGTGAAACAGATGCAAACAACCTATTCTCTTTTCCGTCTATGTATTATGTGCCATCAAATTGGTGTTCCTGGTGATCACATGGATAGATTTTCTCCATGGTGATTTTTCCCAATCTAGTTTTTCAGTCCTTTCAGCTATGTTCTAATTGCCACTGTTACTGAGTCCATTCACCTTCCTGCTGGTCATCCTCTTCTTCTCTTTTTTTCCATCTTTCCCAGCAATACAGCTTTCTCCAGTAAATATATATTAGGACAGTAATGTAACTACTGTATGCTTCTTTTAAGCCTGGCCTGAACCTGGGTCCCTCTATCATGGGACCTCATTTTAGTTTATATTCTGTATTATTCTGAGAGTATTTGGAGAATGGTATTAAAGAAGAGATAATGATGTCTTTGTTACTTATTGCCATTTTTAAAAAAAGGATTGGAAGTTTAGAACCTGCTCCTCCGCACTGATTTGCTAAAAGTTATAAAGATAAAGAGTTGATTTCTGAGTCAGCCTAGCAAGACATTCTCAGAGTGGTAAGTCTACACTAATGCTATATAAAAACTCGTGATAGAACATATATTAGTTGTTGCATCTGGCTCTTATATACCTCAAGAAAGACTGAAAGTAAGAGACAGTAATTTCTAATATGTTTGCTGTCTCCACTATTTTTGAGTCATCTGCAAGTTTTATAATTGTATTTTCTACATCTTCATCCAAGTACTTTATAAATAGGTTGAAGAGCACAGGGCCTAATGGAGCCCTGCAATATGCCACTTGACATTTCGCTCCAGCTTGACATGGAGCTATTGAAGGCTAATTGGGGATATTTTTCAACCAGCTCTGTATTCATCAGATGGTAGCATAGTCCAGCCCACATACTCTCATATTTTTTTTAAAAAAAGAATTTCATGGAAGACTTTGTGAAAAGCTTTTCTGGAGGGAAGATACACTATGTTCATCACATTCTCATGGCCAAATTAAATTGGTTGCTCTGTCAGGAATGGAAAGCAGGTTGGTTTGGCCTGACCTGTTCCTTATAAATCTATGCTGATTCCCATCAAGCAATCCATTCTTTTATACATAGTCACAAATCGACATCTTAATCATCTATTCCATAATGTTGCCTGGTATTCTCTACATTAGGATATTGAAATTGGATATCCTGTGGTCAAATATGTATGCATGATTGTGCTCAAATGTCCCTTTCATGAAAACTCAAAGTTCCTCCCAAAAGTTCTGCTGCATTTAACTTCTTCTACCAGCTATTTCCTGTTAGTAGGATCAAATACAGGAGAACCAATCCTCTTAACTTTTCTTCAGTTTTCTGGGAAATGAACCAATCAGCAAGAACACTAAGAAATTGTTAGAGATTTTGCACTGTTCGCCAAGCTGGTTTTCAACAAATCTGGGCAAATGATGATAGACCAATTATTATTAAGTCTGCCATCTCTAAAAATTCTGGAATCCAAACCAAAATTCTGACATCTGATGTTAAAAATGTTTTTCTTTCTTTGTACTTGACGCTCATGCTCAAATTCTTGAACCTGAATATATTCGTGCACTCCCTTTATATATAATGTCCTGTTCTTCCTCTTCTGACTATTATATTCCTTTTGTACAAACTATATCCTTCAATCCTTATTCATTTCTCCAGATTATGTATTCCATTCATTATCTTCATCCCACCTGTTTCAGTAATGCCTACGAAACAATACTGGCCTTTCTACATTAAGACTTCTAGTTCTTCCTGTTGTTCGCTATAACCTGTTTGTTTATTGTACAGGACTCTTGAATCCTTTGCTCATATAACTTCCTTATCCCTTTTTGAATTTACCATTTAGTACTGAGTGCTTTCCCACCTTGCATATCCCTACCAACCAGACCCAGTGAACTCTCTTCTCCCTCCCTCATAGAATTCAATTTAAAGATTTCTAGATCAGGGACTTTCTAAAACAATTATTTTCCATTTATATGCGTTATAGCCTGCCTTTTATCAGGAATCACATTTCTGTTGGCCCCATCTGCATCAACAATACTGGCTGCTAACACATAATATTAATGTGAGTCTTGAGACGTAGGTTCTTTCCTCCACCTCAGAAATTCATTAGCCTCTGAAGTCACAAGGGTGCTTATTTCTAAGGGCAACTGCATGTTGAAAGAATTTGCACTATCGTATCTCATACTATTAGGTGTGCCAGCTTGAGCTCTTGGAAACAGGCTTCAATGAAGTTAATACAATTGACAATCCTCCAAATTCTCCCCAAACCAAAAGAAAAACATTACCCTGTTTTTCCATAATTGCTCCTTCTGCTCCTAAGGAATAGGAAAGCAGAACTTGGAATTTGCTTCTCAATCAGAATCGCTATATGCTCACATATAGCAAGGAAATATTAGCAGTCAAAGTTAGGTAAGATTTAGGAAGAATCACAGTTCTTAACAATCATCTTCTGAACCATGACCTCTTGATAATTTTACACCTATTAGCCACCAACTTTCAAAATACAACAAACATATTTACTTGAAGAATAGTTTATGCTGTTAACATAGCCTACAAATATTAAGTTGAAAAAAATCTAGCATATAGCTGAAACTGCATGTAATGTCTCTGGGCATTGTACACATTGTTTATCCTTGTACTTTTATATTGTAGCAAATTCAGTCTGCAAGATCACTTTCTATTCAGAAGCCTGCTGATAAAGGCATGCAGCATAATATATAAATACTACATATAGGAGCAATTAAGTAAATGAGCACTTTTAAGTATAAAAGACATATACTTAAAATCCCAATCCATTCAGTAGTGAAAGAATATGAATTATTTATTTCCTTTTAATAATGTGTTATGGTTTGTGCAAAGCCAGACACTATATAAATCAAGGTAAAGCTTTCCTAACTCTACAAAGCATCAATGTCTTATAGTGCAAAAAAAATTAAAAAATCCTACTTTATGCTGCAGTGCAAATGCTAATTATAGAGCTAAAAACAAAATGTATCTCCTATTTCATTTTAATCATGCACTATGCTTGCATACATTATTGAATGCCTCTGTATTTTAAAGCATCCAGACAACCAGTAGGCGCATGAGTCTGCTAAAGTAGTAACATTATTTTTGTTGAAAGTACTGCTACACTGTCTGGGGCTGAATAAAGGATGCCAGCTCACACAATAATGAACAATTTATGATGCAGCTGTGAAAATGTTTTGATTGGTGTATACACAAAACGAGGCAGATGGGTAGGTTGTCAATTACAAAATGCATCAATTTTCCTCATCATTATAGAATCATTATGCCTCACTGGAAAATATTCTGATAACTTCAAAGTACCAGTAATTCTCAAGAGGAAAGATAGATCACCCAGTCAAGGTACTTTTCTCCAGAACCAAAGTATTCATTAAAATACTTTGGTAGTAAACTACTCTGCTGGTAGTTAACTTTGGATCTCATAGAATTCCAGCACCTCAAATTACTGGTTTTGAAAGACCTGAAATAAATTGGGAGACAAGGTTCATGCTAAATTTTATACAGTATATCTGCTATCTCTGGAATAGTTATAAGCCTCTAAGTACCACGTGATGAGGAAACATCTTATTTAACTCTCAAAGCTGGCTGAATTTTCTTTTGTCCTCTACTTTTCTTCTTCCATTCTATTCTATAAAAGAAACCACTGCTTTACATTATTGCTTCCCAATTTTTTTCTTTCCCCAAACCGTTTATCAGAAAGGCTTATCAAATTTCAAAGACTGGTCATAAGTACCTCCCTGCAGCACCATATTAATTTCACTGAACCAAAAGTCATAACTCAAAGCAGTGGTGAAATCCAATTTTTTTTACTACCGGTTCTGTGGGCATGGCTGGTGGGCATGGCAGAAGGATACTGCAAAATCTCCATTTCCACCCCACTCCAGGGAAAGGATACTGCAAAATCTCCATTCCCACCCCACTCCAGGGGAAGGATGCTGCAAAATCTCCATTCCCACTCCACTCTGAGGCCAGCCAGAGGTGGTATTTGCCGGTTCTCCAAACTGCTCAAAATTTCCGCTACGGATTCTCCAGAACCTGTCAGAACCTGCTGGATTTCACCCCTGACTCAAAGGCTATCACTATTATAAAAACAGTATCACTGAATGATCTTTATGTCACTTCAATATGTTACCTTTCATTATTTTATTGAATTTCATTTTATTAAGAATACTATGGGAGATTTTTGAATAAATTTTAATATATGCTCAATCATTCAATAAGTCAATTTAAATGTTCCTGTTGTGATGGGTTAATAAATATCCAAAGAAAAATGATTTTTAGCCAGGTTTCGGCAGTACTGCCTTACATAAAAGTCAAGTCATATTTTGCATGATTTTGTTAATTCAGTTTTGATCATACTTGCCTGTGCCATTTTAAAATAACAGTGTCTAGTGACTGTTTGATCAATTCTGTGAAATCTCCACAATTATATTCACAGCTGTTACAGGAAGGGAGATATCTCTGTGTTAAGTAAACCCTGTCCACATCTCCAATACTTTGATAAGTTGTTTTTTAATCTAATGATAGGTTTTAGTACCATGAAAATTGCTTCTAAAATATAATACAGCATACCCCAACCTATCAAATACTGTATGAATTGTAAATGTAATATGGTGGTGTTCTAGCAATTATATTGCCAACTTTTATATGTGCATAGGATATGTTGTAAGTAACATATTTAAGCCTAAAAACCTGGCTGGTACTCCAAGAGCTTAAAGACTTTTATTTATGAATCGCACACACTTATCTGAAGTACAGCAGTTTATAATCTATATAGTCTCTCTGTTTGAGATTAAAATAAATACCAGTGGAAAGAGGACTTCACCACAATGACTCAAATGTCTGGGAATGATTCCTCTCTTTTTAAATTACAAAAGAAATGGCAAATCCTCTTTTGCCAGACTAGCATTACTCAAATTGAATTACTAATTTACTCTAGTTTTTATATTTCAGCTCTATTATAAATCATTGACATATGTTTACTGTTACACACTCTACTCTGCTTTAAATTTAACTTTTAAGCACACACCTTCCAACATTCAGATCAACTGAACAATGGGTCCTTATTCTAGAAGTTATTTTAAAAGGTGTTTCTTTTTCTTTTCAGTTTCTTTTCTTTTCTATTCTATAACTTTTCTGTCCACTTGATGACTTATCTTCCAATTTGTACATTTCTTACTCTCTGGATCCCTCTTCCCTTCCTCCTCCCTCCATTCTGTAAACTGTATACTCTGCTCTCGCCAACTTTCCAATGCAAAGCAAGTGACAACCACATTCAAATTAAACTTTCTCTGTTCATTTCTATCCCTCTCTCCCTCCCTCCCTGTGTGTGTGTGTGTGTGTGTGTGTGTGTGTGTGTGTGAGAGAGAGAGAGAGAGAGAGAGAGAGAGTTGGAGGAAAGGAGGGGAGAGAGAGAGAGGGACCGTATGCATGTGTGCCACACAAACGGAATATATATTAACTCTCCTGGGCATCATTCTATTACTACTTTTGCCTTGGAAATATGAGCAGTGAGGCAAAAACTAGATTTTCCTATGGCACTTGCTGCTGCTGCCATCTGCCCATAGAGACTGATTGTTCTGTCTCTCCTTTCAAGAGTTCCTGTAGCATAACACCCTCAATTTTTCACACCATTTGGCTCCCATTTAACAGCTTCCTCTAGAAGCATGTTTACTAGCATCTGGAACACACAATCAATCTCCAATACCTATAGCCATTCTTTGTAAGCAGTAACTCCCTGAAATAGTCAGTTTTTATTTCACTAGTCTGTTCTCTCATTTTTAAACACCTCATATTTCCATGCAGCAGTTTCTCAGTTATAAGCTCTCAGCACCAAAATGTTTTGTTTCTTCATATTTTTTTCACATAAACTGTCAGATATATATTGATGGTCGTGCTCATTTGGTTCTATGAGAAGTTATTTGGTCAATACAGCTTCAGGTTCAAAAAGTTGTTTTATTATTTACAAATATACAATAATGAAAAGGGCGTCCTGTTGCATTTGTTACCCTAACTGTATGACTCAGATGTTGAGAGGAGAGAGAAGTTCATGTGTCGTCTTGCTGAGAGATAGATGGGAAGAAGCAGGGAAGATATCCAATTGATTTCTGGGTAAGAATCCAATAAGAGAGTTCATTGGCTGATACAGTCACATATGATGTCTATAAAGACTTAACCCCTTCTAATCCCTGGTGCATCATACGCAGGCAATATCTGACATAAACTGACCTAAGTTAATCACAGCCACCTCTCAAATACATTTAAAATAGTTTTTATTTCACCGGTTCCTTACACCTTTTATACGCTTTTCCCTCAACGTTGCTGAAACAATTTTTTAAAGTGAAAATTAAAAAATGTAGCTGAATTGACAAATATTCACTTTTGCTCCAGGTCTTTCTTTTTCTTTCTTTCTTATTAGGCTTATATGAGGCAATCTGGGTTCAACACAACAAAGTGCTTTGCAACATGGGTCTCTAAAGCAACACACTTTAGGGTTGGTACCTTTGAGCCAGCCTTGACTTCTAATACATGGGCCAGTCCCAAATGTATGACTGAGTCACAGCAATTTTCTTAGCAATACTGTTGGAAGTGGCTTGCCATTTCCTTCTTCCTAGATCTGACAGAGAATGACTGACCCAAATCATCCATCTAGCTTCATGCCTTAGACAGGCTTAGAATCCATGGTCTTACAGTTTGTGGTCCGGTGTCTTTAATCACGCCACCCAACTGGCTCTTACATCCTGCTTAAGCATACACAAAAACCTCTTCCAGCAATTGCAAGTACTGGTAGAGGCCTCACAAGCGGTAAATAATATATTACAAGGCTACCTGGGATTCTTTTCAACTTGTAAAGGTTAAATAAGTGGATGGGACACTTTCTTTTTTGTTGCCATTTCTTCCTTAAGGAGGTTGCTGTGCTTTCTTCCTTGAAGGAGAAAGTGATGAAACCTTCTTGAAGACACCATATCTTGGATAGCTACTCTAGATACCCATCACATAACTTTTAATCTTCCTTCCTAGGGAAAGGACAAAATGTAAGTTACTGTATCTTTGTTATTCTTCAGTCCTGAATTTTGTCTGTTTGTGTGTGTGTGTCTGTCTGTCTGTGTGTGTGCACATATGTGTGTGCCCTTTTTTCTAAGTTATTTTTTAGTTCAGGCTATCCTGCTCCTGTTCCTAACTCTGGGATCATCTTATATTGGTTTTCACAGATAAGCTTTGATCCTCTAAGACAGTGATGGCTAACCTTTTTGCCATCGCATGCCAAAAGTGGGGGAGGCATGGGGGGTCGTGCACATGTGCCCACACCCATAATTCAATGCTCCCCATGCCCCACCCTCCCCGTGCATGTGCACGCTCCCCACACACATGTGCACACGACACACACATCCCCTGCGCTCTGTTTTGGGCCTAGCAGGCCTCCCTGAAGCCTCTGGAGGCCGGAAACGGCCCGTTTCCAGACTTCCCTAGGCCCAGTAGGCCCGTTTTTCACCCTCCCCAAGCTCCAAAGGTTTTCTTGGAGTCTGGGGAGGACGAAAACAGTCTCCCTGTCCCCCAGAGGCCAAAAACGCCCTCCCAGAGCCTCCACGTGAGCCCTCTACTTACCTGGCATCCAAAATGGGCCATGCAGAGACTCATGGGAGGGGCGGCGTGGGCAGGGCCAGCCAAAAATCAGATGGCCAGCACGTGCATGCGCGCTGGAGCTGAGCTAAGGCAACGGCTTGAATAAGCCCTTGGTTTACTGGCTCTCCGTTTAATAGATTGATATAATAGACATATTTATTCATATACTGCCAGCATTTAATGTATATGTTTTCCAAAGTAGTCCAGACTATTTGTTATCTCCATCAGTTTTTACCATTTGCATCAACTCATGGCATTTGTCATGACACAATAATACAAATGATATTATTTGAATTATACAAATTATGTAAATGATGCAAATGATGTATTGCAAGGTTGAATGAGCATTAAGGAATAATTTAATGATCTCTGAAACTGAGGGTTTGATGTAGGTAGTTCTCAACTTATAACCATTTGCTTAGTGACCATTCAAAATTACAATGGCACTGAAAAAAAGTGACTTATGACCATTTTTCACAGTAACAACTATTGCAGATCAAAATTTGGATGCTTGGCAACAGTTGCAGTGTTCCTGGGTCATGTGATCAACTTTTGTGATCTTCCGACAAGCAAAGTCAATGAGGGAGCCAGATTCACTTAACAACCATGTTACTTACTTAACAACTGCAGCGATTCACTTGGCAAGAAAAGTCACAAAACGGGGCAAAATTCATTTAACAACTGTCTCACTTAGCAACAGAAACCTTGAGTTCAATTGTAGTCATAAATTGAAGAGTACCTGTACTGTATTTCAAATTTTAGCTTTCAGTATATGCAGGAAAACCGCAACAGAAGATATTAACAATCAACTTGGCCAATAACAATGAAGGTAGTCTGCCAGATATCTTGACCTCAAGTTGTTTGGAGTCATATATATTTGAAGAACAGAATCTTGAATCTGGATCAATAGTCAGTTGATATCCAGAAATGTCATTATCTTTGGGTGATGAAGCCCTTTAGGACTGAAGAAAACTGGCAGTTGTCCAGAGCTTCATTATCTGTAGAGACATTGCAGGAAGCCAAGATCATGGCTGGAGCTACAGTAAACTACAATTTATAGTATTTAAAATTAAAAAACAGTCTGGTTTTGGTTTGTTTTTGGAAGTTCAAGAGATAAAAACATAGAAAAACCTAAGATAGCCAGTTGCATTCAACTGATCTGGTCCAACACGATGCATAAATGCAACAATAGCACCCACAGAAAAAGCAAATATTGATTTTTTAAAAAAGCAAAGGAAAAGAAGAGGATGAAATATGATATGCAGGTGCTTCCGGGGGTCTCTTTGATATTTTTTGAAAATTCCATGCATATCTGTTTGGCTTTTACTCTGATCCTTTTTCCCCCAATTCTGATTTGACTGTTTCCTCCTTGGTGATTAATCGCTTGACAGTTGACAAAAGAGCTGAGACTTTCTAACTCAGCAGAAGCATCTATCGATTTAATTTGCAAGTTTGCATGGTAGAGAAATTTAGTTTTCAGAACATTGTTTTCCAGTTTTCCATACCCCAGTGCCTTTTCTACTAAATTGTTTACTTCCAGTATGAAAACAATCATATGTGTGAGATGCATTTTGTTTTAATTTATAGATTCAGGATAGGTCAGATGAAGGAACTATAAGCAGACAGCTTGCTTGTTGCTTGTTGTCAACTATAAAGCCTCCTCTTAACATGATCTTGGCATTCACACAGCAAGTTTCATTTCATGAGGAAGGAACAACATCATGCCCCTTCTCATGCTGATGTGACTTAGTAGAATTTGCTTAATCGCTTGTGTCTATGGTTTATTTGTGTGTAAGTCATAGTTGTGTAAAAATATATATATTGGCTGTTGCATATATAGTCTATCACTCCTGATTCAGATCTATACAGTTGGGGGTTTTTTTATGTACTGCATGCATTTTTTTAAATATTCCAGCCTGTTATTCTTAACTCAACAAGGTTGACTCAGCCTTCCATCCTTTCAAAGGTAGGTAAAATGAGGACCCAGATTGTGGGGGCAATAAGCTGACTTTGTATGAATATATACAAAAAGTATGAAGGCTTGTTGTAAGCCGCCCTGAGTCTCCGGAGAAGGGCACCATATAAATCAGATAAAACAAAACAAAACTATTGTGGTGTCAGAAATACATAAAGACACGTTGGAAGAATACTGAGAGAATGTGGTCACATTTGAAGGAAACACTTTCTAAACTTTTTTAAATGACTGCTCAGATTTTACAGGTTGACAAAGAAGTTACAATTTTATGAAGGAATTGATAAGAGTAATATCCATGTATTATATGAAACATTTGAAAATAATTATGCACCTAGGAAAAATATCCTGTATGAGATCTGTAGGCTTTTTAACAAGAAAACAAAGTGAAGGACAAAATATAGATTGAAGTTTATTTGATTTAAAACTTTTAGCACAGACTCGTGTATTCAAAAAGTTATTATTAATCTTTCATCAAGATCTGTATTGTGTGTAGAATAAGATGAGAGAGGATAAAAATAAGTTTATGAAAAAAATTATGAGAACCAAGCTGATGCAAACAGAATTGACACACCAACTGAAAATTAAAATTCAAGATTCAGGAAAATGAACAAATTCTCAGTAAAAGTTAACTTTCTGCAGATTCCGCTACCCAAAAGAATAATCAAATAAATTACAATTGTTGAAACATGGTGGTATTATGATCAAAAGGGCTTGACTAAAAAAATGAAAAATAAAGCAGAAAATGTAGAATATCTTATTATTTTCCAGTGATGTGCAGAGTAATTACACAAAAGTTACAAATTCAAGATTTACATGTACTAAAGGAAGAACTTTTTATTATTGGAATGCTGTGTTCAGAATAAAATAAATGATTTATTTGCTTATTAACTATTGTAAGCAATAAAAAAGATTCAGAACCATGATTCTTTCATGATTATAATATTTTACAGGCTGAATCTTTGAAAAGCTAAAATGTTAAAGCAGTTACTTATTGCAACTTTTAGTGAAGTCTGTACTGATTTGTAAACATAAGGACAACTTAACGAAGTTAAGAGTTCTGATGCTGAAGTTAAAATGTTCAGATGGCTTATACCACTGACTGATTTAAATTTTATTAGTTCACATAGCATAAAATCTTGTATGTAATAGAGCAAAAGAAAATATAACCCGGAGCATATTAATGCACTATACAATTGGATTTCAATCCACAGATATCTCCTGAGAATTGTGTCCCTAGAATGGTGCCAATTGCACTTGGAATAATATTTGAAAAAGAATTTAAGTGAATGAAACAATGAGGATTAAACCAACAGTAGAGAATCTCATAGAATTAGTAAATTCTATAATAATAATAAT
>WNWU01012518.1:0-22820 GCA_012654045.1 Ptyas mucosa
TGAAAGGTTCCAGTGATGAAGCTCCCACAACTTCTGAAGGCAACTTTTTCTCTTTATTTTCAGCTTCGATCTTTCCTTGTTCAGTTTCCATCCATTATTCCTTGTCCAGCCTTTGTCCGGCCTTTGGGTGCTTTGGAAAATAGCTTGACCACCTCCTCTCTGTGGCAGCCCCTCAAATATTGGAAGACTGCTATCATGTCTCCCCTGGTCCTTCTCTTCACTAGACCAGCCATGCCCAGTTCCTGCAACCGTTCATTGTATCTTTTAGCCTCCAGTCCCCTAATCCTCTTGGTTGCTCTTCTCTGCACTTTTTCTAGAGTGTCAACATCTTTTTTATAGTGTGGTGACCAAAACTGGATGCAGTATTCTAGGTATGGTCTTACTAGGGCTTTAGAGGGTGGTATTAGTACCTCTCTTGATCTTGATTATATCCTTCTGTTATGATTATGATTATGATTATGATTATTTATTAAATTTATATACTGCCCTACTCCCGAAGGACTAAGGGCGGTGAACAGCCAAAGTAAAATACATGTAATACAAATATTAAAAACATTTAAAAATATATTAAATACTATGGCCCAAAAAACAATTTAAAACCAATTCTAAAACCAAGAGGTTAGGCCAGGCTCGCCTGCGGGAAGAAGAACGTTTTAAGGGCACGGCGGAAAGCGCGCAGATCCGGGATGTTCCGTATCTCCGGGGGGAGCTCGTTCCGGATGGTAGGTGCCCCCACAGAGAAGGCACTCCCCCTGGGGGCCACCAGCCGACACTGTTTGGCCGATGGCACCCTGAGAAGTCCCTCTCTACGGGAGCGTACTGATCTGTGAGAGGCTACTGGTGGCAGAAGGTGGTCTCGTAGGTACCCTGGCCCTAAGCCATGGAGTGCTCTAAAGGTGGTAACCAAGACCTTGAAGCGCACCCGGAAGACCACCGGGAGCCAGTGCAGCTCACGCAGGAAGGATGTCACATGGGAGTGCAACATTGCTCCCATAACCGCCCGCGCGGCCGCATTCTGGACCAGCTGGAGCCTCCAGGTGCTCTTCAAGGGGAGCCCCATGTAGAGAGCATTGCAGTAGTCTAGGTGGGAAGTGACGAGGGCATAAGTGACCGTGTTTAACGAGTCCCGATCCAGAAAGGGGCGTAACTGGTGAATCAGGCGAACCTGATAAAAAGCCCTCCCGGCCACAGCTGTCAAGTGCTCTTCTAAAGACAGCTGTGAGTCCAGGAGGACACCCAAGTTGCGAGCCCTCTCTGTGGGGGCCAACGACTTGCCTCCAATAGTCAGTGATGGCACCAACTGACTATACCGGGATGTCGGAAACCACAGCCACTCGGTCTTGGATGGGTTGAGCCTGAGTCTCTTCCTCCCCATCCATTTCCGCACAGCCTCCAGGCACTGGGACATCACTTCAAGGGCATCATTGGGGTGATCCGGGGTGGAGATGTACAGCTGAGTGTCATCAGCGTACAGATGGTACTTCACCCCGAAACCACAGATGATCTCGCCCAGCGGCTTCACATAAATGTTGAACAAAAGGGGCGAGAGGATCGACCCTTGTGGCACCCCACATACAAGGGGCCTCGGGATCGACCTCTGCCCCCCTGTCAACACAGACTGCGACCGGTCAGAGAGAAAGAAGGAGAACCACCGTAACACAGTGCCTCCCACTCCTAACTTTTCCAACCGGTGCAGCATGATACCATGGTCGATGGTATCAAAAGCTGCTGAGAGATCTAATAGGACCAGGACAGAGGAACAGCCCTGTCCCGAGTCCTCCAGAGATCATCAACCAAAGCGACCAATGCCGTTTCCGTGCTGTACCCAGGTCTGAAGCCTGACTGGAACGGATCTAGATAACCCGATTCCTCCAGGTACTGAGGGAGCTGTCGCGCAACCACACTCTCAACAACCTTCGCAATAAAGTGAAGGTTGGAGACTGGACGATAATTAGACAACACTGCCAGGTCCAGGGAAGGCTTCTTGAGGCGAGGTCTCACCACCGCCTCTTTCAAGGCGGTGTTAATGCAATTTACTCTTTGTTAATGCAATTTAGGATTGCATTGGCTTTTTTGGCTGCTTCTGCACACTCTTGACTCATATTTAATTGGTTGTCCACTAAGACTTCAGGATCCCTCTCACAGTTACTGCTATTATGCCTGGTTTACTGCCTGAACAGGGGGTTGGACTAGAAGATCTCCAAGGTCCCTTCCAACCCTTTTATTTTTTTATAAGGTCTGTTATAGGTACACATGTTTAGCTTGCTAAATTCCTATTGGAATACACTGATTTACACAGATAATGTGATACTATCATATTTAGACATTGGATTGTATAGACTTGGATTGTTTTCTCTTAATAATTATCTGATAATTTATAAATCAAGTTCAAAAGTTATGGTCTTTGTGAAATGACATCATAGCCATAGATGGTCAGCCAATAGAGCAAGTAACACCTTTCCTTACCTGGGGTTGTTTTCTCTGAGCCTGAATCTTGGCTCCCTCATCATCCAAGTTAGAGAAAGGGCAGGAGTGAAAGTGGTGCTTAAAGGAAAACCTCCTAGCTCTCCAGCTTCCTCAGCCCCAATGATTAAAGTATCTGAGACCCAGTTTTCCCCCATGTTCTTACATCAATCTGATGTTTGGGGCTTCAGAGAGAAACCATCAGCAGAACCAACCCAATCTCAGCCTCTGAGGAGGATCTTGGGGTGGGTAAAAGGACTCCAGCTGCTGCCCTCAGAGCTGATATGGGAATTTCCACAATTTCTGCTTTGTCTAAATTCAGAAAATGGGCATTGGCATAAAATTTAATCTATGGAAACTGACAGACTCTGAAAATTGTGGCTGCTGGAACAGACAAAACTTCAATGAAAGACCAAACTTGGATTACGCAATTGACAAATTTTATTAGGCTTTTAGGTCTGCCTGTTTCTTGTATAACTGGAGAAAGAAGTTAAAAAATTTCCTCCAGGAAGAATCTGGGATATAGAAGCAAAAAAAGATGCAGCAATCCTCGAAAATTATAATAGGCCTTTTATTGGAAGAGAATACTCCAGTTGGCATTTTCACGTGTTAATCTAATTCTAATCAATTGTAGGGGTGATACAAGTAATATGATTTACATTTTTATTGTTTTTTTTAACTTGCTTATAATTTTCCATTATTATGATACAATCTTTCTAATATTCTGTCTTTAACATTTTAAACAATGTCTGATTAACAAACTATTCTAATACATTCATGAGAACCAGGTTGGAATTATTAAAATCTAATATTTTGGACTTGATCTGACCCCAAATATAACACAGCATTTTTCATTGCTTTTTCAGATCCGTCTTAACAGAGCTTCAGAGGCTCTGAGTGATAAAAGGAAATTTCCCTTTTTCCACCACATTCTCCCCAAAGAAGGATTCAACTACCCAGCAATTGTCCCACTGCTCCTCCATTTCAGATGGACCCTGATTGGCCTCTTTGCTTCAGACACAGAGAAGGGAGAGAATTTCATGAGGATTTTTCCTCCTATGCTTGTCAGGAGTGGAATTTGTGTGGTTATATCACAACTGTTATCAACAACTGGATACACAACAGCCCTCAGGGATTCCCTCTCTAAGTGGAGACAAGTCAACGTCTTTGTTCACTTCATAGAATTTGATTCCATTTCCTAATGCAGGATCAAAAAACAGATAATAAATAAATGTTATTTCATTGTTTGACAAAAATGACTAAATTAGTGAACCAGTGAAATGCAGTGCATGTAATATACAGTACTTGGATTTCAGAAAAGCTTTGACAAAGTAAACCACAACCTATTTCTTGGTAAGCTAAAAATATGTGGGAGAGACAGCATCACCCCCAGATGGGCTCAGCCTGTGGTCCGCAGTGGAACTACGTCTGTATGGAGGGAAACAAGCAGTTGGGGACCCCAAGGTTCCATTTTAGACCAAGTACCCTTCAACATCTCCATCAATGATTTGGATGAGGGGAGAAATGGGGAAATCATCAAATTTGCACATGACTCTAAAGTGGCAGGAATAGCCAACATCAAAATAGGCTCAAGATCCAGATAGATATAGATAGACTTGAATCTTGGGCCTATTTAACTAAATAAAATTCATTGTAGAGAAAAGTAAGGTTTTACACTTAGGCTAGAAAAACCAAATGTTCACTTACAGATGAGGTGAAACGTGGCTCCATAGCAGTAACTGTGAAAGGGATCTTGGAGTCCTAGTGGACAATCACTTAAATATGAGCCAGTAATCTGTGGCAGCAGCTAAAAAAGCTAATTCAGTCCTAGGTTGCATTAACAGAGGGATAAAATCAAGATCACATGAAGTATTGGTACTACTTTATAACGCCTTGGAAAGACCACACTTGGAATAGTGCATCCAGTTTTGGCCACCATATTATAAAAAAGATGTAGAGACTCTGGAAAGAGTGCAGAAAAGATGATTAAGGGCCTGGAGACTAAAACATATGAGGAACAGTTGCAGGAATTCAGTATGTCTAGTCTAGTGAAAAGGACTAAGGGTGACATGATAACAATGTACCAATATTTGGGGGGCTGCCACAGAGAAGAGGAGGTCCACCTATTTCCCAAAGTACTACAAAGCAAGACAAGAAACAATGGGTGGAAACTAATCAAGGAGAGAAACAACCTAGAACTAAGGAGAAATTTCCTAATGGTGAGGAATGGAATGTGAACCCTTCAGAAATTGTGGGTGATCCATCAATGGAGGCTTTTAAGAAGAGACTGGACAGCCACTTGTCTGGAATAGTACAGATAGATGCAGATTAAGAGAGTTGGAAGGGACCTTATAGATGATCTAGTCCAAGCAGACTCTACACCATTTGTGACAAGTGGTGGTGCTCTCCTGCCCCCTCAGCTCATCCTGCTCCCCCGACGGAGACGGAGTGCGGAACCCTGGACTTAAATGCCAGGTCTGTGGTGAACAAGGCCCTCCTCGTTCGAGATTTTATAGACGAGGAGGCCGCGGACCTGGCTTTTATCACTGAGACCTGGCTGGGGCCAGAGGGTGGTGTCCCTCTTGCGGATTTGTGTCCCCCAGGTTTCCGGATACTACACCAGCCGCGACTCCAGGGGAGGGGCGGAAGAGTGGCGGTAATTATTAAGGAAAGTCTCAGTCCTAGGGAGGTCACTGTGCCTCAGATAGGCGGGTGTGAATCCCTCCTTTTGAAATGGACCCTGGAGTTCAGTCTGGATTGTTGATCACGTACCTCTCCCCCAGCTGCATGGCCTCAGCCCTGCCCGCACTACTAGATGTGTTAGCTGAATTGGCAGTGGAACTCCCCAACATTTTGTTCGTGGGAAATTTCAACCTGCCGTCGGCTGGTGAGACAGTTGGTGTGGGAGTTCATGACCTCCATGACGGCCATGGACCTAACTCAGATTGTACAGGGCCCAACTCATATTGGAGGACACTCACTTGACCTGATTTTCCTCTCTGGACAGTGGATAAATGATCGCGGGGAGGGGATTTTATCTATCAACTCTCTGTCATGGACCTATCATTCCCTCCTTAGGCTTGATTTTCCCACCGCCATCCCTCGTCGCAGGGGTGCGGAGCTGGTAAGATGGTTCTGCCCCAGGCGCCTGATGGAACCCGAAACGTTCCTGATGGAGCTTGGGTCATTTCCCACCTCCTTAGCCCACGATTCATCCGAGGCTCTTGTCGCGGCCTGGGAACAGACTGCGGTGGGGGCCCTGGATTGAATCGTGCCTTTGCAGCCTCTGATCCAACGCAGATCCCGGGCGGCTCCTTGGTTCACTGCGGAGCTCAGGGAAATGAAGCATCGGAAAAGACGCCTGGAAGGTGGTTGGAGATCCTCCCGATCCGAGTCCGACTGAACACAACTAAGAACCCATATTAGGTCTTATTTTGTGGCGATGGAAGTAGTGAAACGTAACTATTTCACCACTCTCATTGCATCTGCAGAAAACTGCCCAGCAGCCCTGTTTAGAGTGACCCTCTCCCTCCTTAATCAGGGAGTGAGGGAGGACCCCTTGCAGGGCCGTGCTGAGGATTTTGCACAGTTTCTGCAAGATAAAATCACTCAGATTCGGACCGGGTTGGACTCCGACTGGACAGAGTCTGTTGAAGCGACGTGGGTTGGTCTTGGTGGAGACATCTGGGTTGAGTTTGAGCCTGTTTTGCTGGATGACGTGGACAGGATTATGGGTAGGCTGGGGTCCTCCACGTGTTTATTGGACCCTTGTCCCTCCTGGCTAGTTTTGACAGCCAGAGCTGGAGACTGGATCCAGGTTGTTGTCAATGCTTCGTTAAAGGAAGGGGTCTTTCCCGCTGCACTTAAAGAGGTGGTGGTTCGACCCCTCCTTAAGAAGCCTAACCTGGACCCTGACATTCTTAACAACTACTGTCCAGTCTCCAATCTTCGCTTTTTAGCAAAGGTTGTTGAGTCCGTGGTGGCACAGCAATTCCCTCAATTCCTGGAGGAAACTGACTACCTTGATCCTTACCAATCTGGTTTCAGGCATGGCCACAGCACGGAAACGCCATTGGTCGCCCTAGTAAATGATCTCTGGCGGGCCAGGGATGGGGGTTGTTCCTCCATCCTGGTCCTTCTTGAACTCTCAGTGGCTTTCGATACCATGGACCATGGTATCCTGCTGCAGCGGCTCAGGGGGATGGGGCTAGGAGGCACTGTTCTACAGTGATTCTCCTCCTATCTCTCTGGTAGTCTGCAGTCTGTTTGGGCGGGGGTCAGGGATCCTCCCAGAGGCCTCTCACTTGTGGGGTGCCTCAGGGATCGGTTCTCTCCCCTCTGCTCTTTAACATCTACATGAAACTGCTGGGTGAGATCATTCGTGGTTTTGGGGTGAGGTATCATCAATATGCTGATGATACCCAGCTTTACATCTCCACCCCTGACCACCCTAGGGATACCCTTTCTGTGATGTCCCACTGCCTGGAAGCGGTACGGGTTTGGATGGGGAGGAACAGACTTAGGCTCAACCCTTCCAAGACTGAGTGGCTGTGGATGCCGGCATCCCGGGATCTGGAGGCTCCATCTTTAATGATTGGGGGAGAAATTCTTACTCCCTCCGATAGGGTCCACAATTTGGGTGTCCTGGATTCTCAGCTGTCCTTAGATGACCATCTGATGGCCGTAACCAGGGGGGCCTTCACACAGGTGCATCTTGTGTGCCAGTTGTGTCCTTTCCTAGACCGGGATGCCCTCGTCATGGTCACTCACGCCCTCGTTACCTCTAGGTTGGACTACTGTAACACCCTCTACATGGGGCTGCCCTTGGGATGCGTCCGGAGGCTTCAGCTAGTCCAGAACGCAGCCGTGCGGGTGGTGATGGGGGCGTCTAGATACTCCTGTGTAACACCTCTCCTGCGTGGGCTGCACTGGCTGCTGGTGGCGCTCCGGATACATTTCAAGGTGCTGGTACTTACCTATAAAGCCCTTCATGGCTTAGGCCCGGGGTACTTGCAGGACCATCTCCAGCCGCTCTCCCATCGTCCTGTGCGCTCTCACAGAGTTGGCCTCCTCAGGGTGCCGTCGGCCAAACAATGTCAGCTGACGGCCCCCAGGAGGAGGGCGTTCTCTGTGGGAGCCCTGACCCTCTGGAATGGATTTCCCACTGAGCTCAGGACAGCCCCCAACCTTCTTTCCTTCCGTCGCAAGCTGAAGACGTGGCTCTTCCATCAACTAAGCTGATCTGTTTGGGGGTACACTGTGATAATTTTAATCTGTTTTAATTGGGTTGACGATTTTAATTTTTTTTTCTCCATTGTGATTTGTATTGAAGCTGTCATTTTGTGAGCCGCCTTGAGTCCCCAGGGAGAAAGGCAGCATATAAATCACAATAATAGGATAATAATAATAATAACAACAACAACAACAACAACAATAATAATAATATTATGACAGTGCAGTCTCTTCTTGAAAGCTTCCAGTGATGAAGGTCCAACAACTTCCGAAGGCAATTTCTGTTCCGTGGGTTGAGTGCTCTCACTGTCAGAAAATTTGTTCTTATTTCCAGGTGAATCTCTCTTTTTTCAGTCTCCATCCATTATTCCTTGTCCAACCTTTGGGTGCTTTGGAAAATAGCTTGACCCGCTCCTCTCTGTGGCAGCCCCTCAAATATTGAAGTGCCGCTATCCTGTCTCCCCTGGTCCTTCTCTTCACTAGACCAGCCATGCCCAGTTCCTGCAACCGTTCATCGTATGTTTTAGCCTCCAACCCTTTCATCATCCTGGTTGCTCTTCTCTGCACTTTTTCTAGAGTCTCAACATCTTTTTTATAGTGTGGTGAGGAAAACTGGATGCAGGATTCTAGGTGTGGTCTTACTAAGGCTTTATAGGGTGGTATTAGTACCTCCCTTGATCTTGATTATATCCCTCTGTTAATGCAATTTAAGATTGCATTGGCTTTTTTGGCTGCCGCTGCAGACTTTTGACTCGTATTTAATTGAATGTCCACTAAGACTCCAGGATCCCTCTCACAGTTACTGCTATTATGCCTGGTTTACTGCCTGAACAGGGGGTTGCACTAGAAGACCTCCAAGGTCCCTTCCAACCCTTTTATTTTTTTATAAGTACACATGTTTAGCCTGCTAAATTTCTATTGGAATACACCGATTTATACAGATAATGTGAAATTATCATACTTAGACATTGGATTGTATAGATTTGGATTGTTTTGTCTTAATAATTATCTGATAATTTATAAAGCAAGTTCAAAAGTTATGGTCTTTGTGAAATGACATCATAGCCATAAATGGTCAACCATTAGAGCAAGTAACACCTTTCCTTACCTGAGGTTGTTTTCTCTGAGCCTGAATCTTGGCTCCCTCATCATCCAAGGAGCTCAGTTAGAGAAAGGGCAGGAGGGAAAGTGGTGCTTAAATGAAAACCTCTTAGCTCTCCAGCTTCCTCAGCCCCAATGATTAAAGTATCTGAGTCCCAGTTTTCCCCCATGTTCTTACATCAATCTGATGTTTGGGGCTTCAGAGAGAAACCACCAGCAGAACCAACCCAATCTCAGCCTCTGAGGAGGATCTTGGGGTGGGTAAAAGGACTCCAGCTGCTGCCCTCAGAGCTGATTTAGGAATT
Organism: Ptyas mucosa; assembly: GCA_012654045.1. Taxonomy (NCBI): domain Eukaryota; kingdom Metazoa; phylum Chordata; class Lepidosauria; order Squamata; family Colubridae; genus Ptyas; species Ptyas mucosa. The sequence continues at coordinate 9,102 of WNWU01012518.1, forward strand.
TACACAATTTCTGCTTTGTCTAAATTCAGAAAATATGGGCATTGGCATAAAATTTAATCTATGGAAACTGACAGACTGGGAAAATTGTGGCTGTTGAAATAGTCAAAACTTCCATTAAAGATAAGGTGACCAGACGTCCCGCTTTTGGCGGGACAGTCCCGATTTTCAACAATTTGTCCCACGTCCCAGGGCGTTTTAAAAAAGTCCCGATTTTTGGAAAGAACGCAGGACAACCTAGGGAATGGCGGGAAAACGGGTTTGCTTACCCCGCCCACTCCCAATCTATTGCTGCCTCCTGAGTCTCAGCTGATGGCTAGAGGGGAAAAAAACTGTTTAAACTCTTGCAGCGGGGACTTCAAAGGGCCGCACTACAGCTGATGAGTGTTAAAAGAAAACAAATGAGTAGACCCTGCCTGCAAAAATAGAAAAATCAGCCCCGTTCAGCTTCAGCATAAGTTAATTACCATAAGTTGATTAGATCCGCCTCCCGACTCTCAGCTTATTTGCTCTCAGCTGTTTTGGGCAGGGGTCTTTTGAAAGCTACAAAGAGTGCTGCTGGAGCAGATTTTTTTTTCTCTTTGTGCAATTCAAGCTGAAACCGAAACCGAAAGTAAAGCAGGTTGTTGGCTTTGCTGTTTGCTTGCAACGTTGGAAAGGCAGATTTCTTTTTCCTCATCAAAAAAGGTAGGTGCAAACAATGGGAAATTTATGGCAAATGGCAAAAGAGGAGAGTTCAAGATTTTAAAACACAAAAGAAAAAAAAAGCTCTATTTAACTAGGGAATTCTAATAATTGAGATACTATTATCGTATATTGTGTTGAAAGCAGAAATGGTTAAGTGGTGGTTTGGAGGAATATATGGGGGAAATTATTTGGTTTATTATTATTGGTAAATATAATTAATTGATTTGTAAGAAATTGGATTGCATGGAAATAATTGGAATATTCATGTTCATGTTAATTAATATACAAAAAAGATAGTTATATAACTAATTTATTTATATTAAAATGTTGAATTTGTATTAAACAATTGTAATATTACATAATTAACCAATGTGAGGATGGATATAAAAATAGATGACAATGGGAAGGGGTATAATATAGAATAGAAGGGAAAATTGAATTTGATTAAGATTAGAGATGAGGATGAAAGGTAATATTGGTTTTTTAAAAAAATAGATGAGGAATAAATATGGCAAAAAGGAAATATAAAAATTGTAAATTTAATTAAAATGACTAAACACTGTTTAAATTTGTGAACCGGCCAAATACTCTGTTCAAAGAAAATACATTGTATGTTTGTATGTGTGTTTCTAATTATTGCTATTTATTCATATTTGTTCTCTTTTATTCTTTAAAGTTTAACAATTCATTCTTTATCTTAATATCTTTATATTTGTTTGGGGTTGGTTTTCTTCCCTTTCATCTTTTTTATTGTACAGCAATTTTTCTCCTCAAACCTACCACTTCTCTCTTTTCTACTCAGAGGGCTGAAAAAGTTATTTTTGACTGGTCCTCGCACATTTGAGTAGTCCTTGAACTTACGACTGTCCTCACATTTTACGTTTTTGCCCTATCTTGTCACCATGGTGAAGAGAAGCAGTTGTGAAATGAGTGACATGGTTGTTAAGAATGCTTCACAGGCATAAATGTGAGGATGGTCAGAAGTGTGAGGACCAGTCAAAAGTGCGAGGACCTCTCAGAAATGACTTTTTTCAGCTCTCTGAGCAGTCCCTATAGAATAAAATAATAATATACATAATTTTTTTATTTATTATATTTGTAAATTGTACTTATGTTGAAATTTTAAAAAATATAATACTATTTTTGTGTTTTATGAAAATTTTTGTTGCTCCATATAGACCAAATTTTTAATCAAGCCACCCCCCCCCCCCCAGTCAATGGTGTCCCTCTTTACCAATGTTAAAATCTGCTCACCTTAATTAAAGACCAAACTTGGACTATGCAACTGACAAATCTTATTAGGCTTTGAGGTCTGCCTGTTTCTTGCATAACTGGAGAAAGAAGTTAAAAAATTTCCTCCAGAAAGAATCTGGGATAGAGAAGCAAAAAAAGATGCAGCAATCCTCAAAAATGTTAATAGGCCCTTTATTGGAATAGAATACTCCAGTTGGCATTTGCACGTGTTAATCTAATTGTGATAAATTGTAGAGGTGATACAGAAATATTATTTACATTTTCATTGTTTTTTAATTTCCTTGTTATTTTCCATTATTATGATACAATCTTGCTAATATTATGTCTTTCATATTTTAAATAATGTCTGATTAACAAACTATTCTAATACATTCATGAGAACCAGGTTGGATTTATTAAAATCTAATATTTTGGACTTGATCTGACCCCAAATATAACACAGCTTTCTTCATTGCTTTTTCAGATCAGTCATAAAATTGTTTCAGAGGCTCTGAGTGATAAAAGGAAATTCCCCTTTTTCCACCATATTCTCCCCAAAGAAGGATTCCAGTACCCAACAATTGTCCACCTGCTCCTCCATTTCAGATGGACCCTGATTGGCCTCGTTGCTTCAGACACAGAAAATGGAGAGAATTTCATGAGGATTTTTCCTCCTGTGCTTGTCAGGAGTGGAATTTGTGTGGTTATATCACAACTGTTCTCAACATGTGGGTATACAGCATACCTCAGGGATTCCCTCTCTAAGTGGAGACAAGTCAACGTCTTTGTTCACTTCATAGAAAATGATTCCATTTGGGAGAGAATTCTTCCTTTCCATTTAACTTTTATGCGTCTGACAGGACCCATTGAAGGGAAACTCTGGATCCTCACAAATTTTGTAGGGTATGAAATAAACAAGCATGGAAAGCGCAGACTTCTCAAATACATTCATAGTATTTCGAAATTTGGTTATCTGACAAAAGAAAGGCCAAAAGGTTCTGCCTTTGAACCCCTTTTCTTTGTGGAAAGAAAGTTTCAAGATCCTTATTTCCGCTGTTCTCTTTCAAAGAACGTCTTTTCTGTCAAAGGCCGCAGAAGATGCACCCAGAAAGCCCCACTGGAGTCCCAGAAGAAAAGGAACAGAGGAAGGCTCCCAAATCAATATCAATATTACAGCCTCATGAAGACTCTGGCCCAGGCCTTGAATGCCGCTTATTCCTCCAGATTGAGGAGGAGAAGGAAGGAGGAAGAAAAGAGTTTGGGGTCTCCAAGGCTGCAGCCGTGGCAGGTATGGGGTCCCGATATGGATCCATTGATCTTAGATCCTTTGGAGGAGGAATCCAGAGGAGAAGGAGGGGAACCAACTCAACAGATCTCTCCAATTCAGTTACTCCGGGAATAATGGTTCCAAAGAGTAGATACCAAGGCATTTTTTGTTTTGTTTTTTAAATTAATTTTTATTCAACATTTCTATCTTTAACATCCTTGTTACATTTTCACTGCTTTCCGATACCGGCATCTGTAATAATATCTATAGATATTCTTGGTAATTATCTTTGTTTTGTTTTTATTTATTTTCAGGCCTGCTCCTATTCCAAATTTCTCTATTTCTAGTAGGAGTTTTTCTCCTGTTTCCAAAGGGTCCTCTAATATAAATGCCATGTCATCTACAAAGGCCCCTGTTTTGTATTCTTCTCCTTTCATTTTTAATCCTTTTATTTCCTTACTTCCCCTTACCTGTGCCAAAAATATTTCCAATGAAAGGATGGATAAGAGGGGGGACAATGGACAGCTTTGTCTAAGCCCTTTGTTTATATCGACTTTTTCTGTAAGATCTCCACTGACCATAATTTTTGCTGTTTGCTTAGAATAAATTGTCTTAATCATTTCTATAAATTTTTCGCCAAATTTCATCCCGATTAATTGATTAAATAAAAACCTCCAATTCAAGTTGTCGAACGCCTTTTGTGCATCTATCATTATTACTGCCAATTGTTTTTCTGGATGAGCCTCATAGTATTCTAGAATATTCATGATAATCCTTATATTGTTCTTAATTTGTCGTTTGGGTAAAAACCTGTTTTGATCCGAATGAATTATTTTATTTAATATCTTTTTTAGACTTTCTGGTATTGTTGTTGCCAGGATTTTATAATCGGCCTTTAACAGTGAGATTGGCCTATAGTTTTGAATGCATTGATTGTCTGTACTTTCCTTTGGAATTAATGCTGTATATGCCTCCATCCATGAATTCGGCATTTTGGCTTTCTCTAATACCTTGTTATATATATCCATCATAATTCCTTCCAAAACTTCCTGAAATTTTTTATATACTTCCGCCGGAATTCCATCTGTCCCTGGTGTTTTGTTATTTTTCTGATTTTTAATTGCCTCTCTTCACTCTGTTAATGTAATTTCCCCATTCAACATTTCCCTATCTTCATCTGTTATACTTGGCAAGTTCCTCTCCTGTAGGTAATTTATAATATTTTCTTCTTTAATGTTTTCTTGACTATACAGTATTTGAAAATAATTTAGAATAATATTTTCCCCCCTAAATTCTATGGAGCAAATTTCCTTGCTCGTATCGTCAATATTGTACCAATTTTTTAGCTTTTTCTTTTTTCAATTTGTAGGCAAGCCATCTCCCTGGTTTATTTGCTGATTTAAAATAGTTTTGTTTTGCCAATTTTATATTCCTTATCATTTCTTCCTGTTGTAGTATATTAATTTTATGTTTCATTAACTCCATTTCCTTTCTGATTTCCCTGTTTTGGGGATCTTTCTGAAGTGATAATTCTAATTTTTTAAGCTTCTCCAATGTTGACATTCGTTGTTCCTTCTTCACTTTGTTTCTCCTCACCATATACGCAACAATTATCCCCCTTATTTATCATCTTCAGGTTTCATAGGAAAGATTAAAAAGGGTTAAAAACTATTTCAGTATCATTTTGAAGACAGCTTTTATCCACTTATTATCCAGCCCTCAGGTTTCTAATCACATCACACAATTGTTTGTGAGTCCTTTACTGAAATCCAGTGATATCACCAGAGTTCACATAATCTCTTTAGGAAGTGTAATGATGTGTGAGAATGACTTTTGGGATGAGGGGAAGAGAGGCTGCCCAGGGAAGGATCAGAGAAGAGGGGAGAATCCTGCAGCTGCATAATGGGAGAGAAAGAAACTCAGAAAGGATCCTGGCTAACTTTTCAGGCTGGGAAAAGAGTTGGTGGGAGATTTGTTCCTTCAGATTTGCAAAATTTTGTTAATGTTGCATTACAATCAAGTAGAATTAGCACATCTGGAGGTGTTTTCTATCAGGATGACCAGGGAGAAGATTAGCCTTACAACTTTCTTCTTTTTCAACCCATGCTTTCTGGGAATCAACCTCCTGTTTTCAAAGAGTTTATGAATCATCTTTTTTTTTCTCTGTTCATTTTATTTTCATCTGCTCTAGAATGTTCCCTATATTTGACCAATTGTATCAATTATATACCTTTTCTATATTTTGTCAGTAAATGATTGACAAATTTTTCTCAAACTTTCTTGTTCACTTATGAAGATGATGGCAGTATTTGTATCCTAATTAAGCATATTTGGAGATGAGACAATTGTAGAACAAAGATTCAATGTGGGATAAGAAACAAAGTTCTCTGTTTTTCAAATTCCTGGACGTCCCCATTCTAGTTTCATCCCTTTCTGAAGAAGAATGAATTTTGGAATATTTCTGACAGAAAACTGTACTTGGACCAAAATGGAGAGATAACAGCAGATCTGAGAATTGTCGGCTTCTTGATTCTCCCCAAGGGAGATGTCAGGAGAGAGAAACTGGCGTATTTTGAAAGACAGAGATTTACTGTCAAAGAAGGTGTTCTTCCATGGCTGAAATCGATCAATAAGGTGAGAGAAATTTTGGTGTCTTTTTTCTGTTTTCCAGAGCCTGAAGTCCCATTTCAAGTGGGCAAAGCCTAGAGTCTCCAGGGTGGTTGGCCTCCCATGCCAGTTGGTGTCATCTCATGGAAGCTCTTCAACAGACGGGACCTAAGTGGAGAGGCTTTGCCATGTTTTATGGAAACCTTTCAAGATCTTACTGGTCAGAGGTTTCTTTCTTCAGCACAGTTTAATTTCATATTAAAAAACCTAATAGAATAAAATTTCCTAAATCTTTTACAGTAAACTTTATTATTAGTTTTAATAAGCATATATCATCATATTTAAATCTTTTTTCAATTCCATCCCTTTAGGCTACATTAAATAGAAAAGTACTTTATTGTAATGTTAAATTCTGAAAGCAAAAGGGAGGAACTAAAGGAAGAACCTGCCAGTTGTTATACCTCCTGCATCTGTTTAGAAGTAGTCATAGGTTTCATATTTACCTCAGTGAAGACCAGAGGCTACTTGTCTCCATCAATTTCTACCTCCATTTTCCATGGACGGAGAGTCCTAACACCTTTTCTTTGGCATTCCTTGTTTTTCTGCTCAGTCCCTGCCTCAGTCCAAATGTGTGGAAAGTTGCCATCCTGGATTTGTCAAGAGGGCTCGAGAAGGAGAGCCAGTTTGCTGCTACGACTGCGTTCCTTGTCCGGAGGGGACCTTCTCCACTCAGGAAGGTGGGTCACAACTGAGGAAAATGGGAGGCTTTGTGGAACTGGATCCCTCCAGAACATGTTCATGAAAGTGCAAGTTAAAAGACAGATTGAAGCTCACTTGGATTTTTTATTTTTAACCTGCACAATTTCTCATCTAAACGGAAGTAAATCAAAAAGACTTGGAAGGAGGGGCTGGGAAGAGATGGGAGGAGGGGGTGGCAGACCGGCCAAGCTTTACTAACAGCAGAGGAAACATCTCTCCTGCTTTTTAGTTTGGATATGTACTGCTAAGTTTACCTTTCTAGGAACATCTGAGATCTTTGAAACTAGATGAATTGTTTCAGGTCCACCTTCTGTAAGACCTTTCAATCCACTGTATATTGGATCCTCCCCTTGAGGATCACTGAGAAGGTGTCACTGGTCCATAATCTGGTGCTGTGGATAGTTATGGGGGGGAACTCATTACACAAATAGTCTGCCAGTCATGTAGATCAATCAATCAGAATAGACCTGGAGGGGACCTTGGAGGTCTTTTACTCCTACCCCCTGTTTAAGCTGTTAAAGAAGGTGCTCTTTCACAGCTAAAGTTGCTCAATACCATTTCAGACAAGTCTCTTCTTAAAAACCTCCAACGTTGAAGAACCCACATCTTCTGGAGGCCAGCTGTTCCACTGGTTAATTACTCTCACTGATAGGAAGTTTCTCCTTAATTCCATAAGGCTTCCAAATGTTACAGGGTTCTGTAGGTATCCTCCAAGTCCAGGATATTAACTGCCATGTGGCAGGACTCAGGATGTTTGCCTAAAAAGATTGTATAATTCATTATTAACCTCTAACAATGTAGGTTCCTATGAAGATTCTACACATTACACAGGAAATAATTAACATCCTAGGACTTCCCTCAACTTCATATACCTAGCTACTTCTTTTAAAAAAATCATTCTTATACTCTTTTTAATGAAATCTTCAATAAACACTTCTTGGAAAATGCCACTGCTATCAGTTGTTATACAAAGAAGGCATTTCTTGTAAGATAAAAGGACAAAATATTAAGGAAAGTTGCTTTTTTGTTTTCTCAGATACAAAAAAATGCACCAAGTGCCCAGGTGATAAATATCCAAATGTGGACAGAGTCCAATGTATCCCCAAAGTTGTAACCTTCCTGTCTTATGAAGAACTTCTGGGCATCATCCTGGTCTCTTTTGCTCTACTCTTCTTCCTAACTACAGGCCTTGTTTTAATCATCTTCATTAAATACCGAGAAACTCCCCTTGTCAAAGCCAACAACAGGGACCTCTCCTACATCCTCCTGGTCTCCCTCCTGCTTTGTTTCTTGTCTCCTTCTCTCTTCATTGGTCAACCAAGGAAAACCACCTGCCTTCTCCGACAAACGGTTTTCAGCATCATCTTCTCAGTTGCCGTTTCTTCTCTCTTGGCCAAAACCATCACGGTGGTTCTGGCTTTTCTGGCCACAAAACCAGGAAACCGAGTGAAGAGATGGTTGGGGAAGAGCTTGGCCAACTCCATCATCCTTTCTTCTTCTGCTGTCCAAGTTATCATCTGCTCCATCTGGCTGGGAGTTTGTCCCCCCTTCCCTGACTCTGACCTCCACTCCCAGCCTGGAGAGATCATCCTGCAATGCAACGAAGGGGCCGTTGTCATGTTCTACGTCACCCTCAGCTACATGGGCTTCCTGGCTGCCATCTGCTTCACGGTGGCTTTCCTGGCCAGGAACCTGCCTGGGGCCTTCAACGAAGCCAAGCTGATCACCTTCAGCATGCTGGTCTTCTGCAGTGTCTGGGTGACTTTTGTGCCCACCTACCTGAGCACCAAAGGGAAATCCATGGTGGCTGTGCAGGTCTTCTCCATCCTGGCCTCCAGTGCTGGTCTGCTGGGCTGCATCTTCATCCCCAAGTGCTACATTATCCTTCTGAGGCCGGACCTCAACACAAAGGAGCAGCTCACAGCCAGAACAAATGTAAAAACCTGAGATATAACACCATTATGATATTGGAAGAATTATTAAAGTTTCTTTTATTTGAAAGAAGGCAGTAATTATCCCCACTTAAATAGTTTGTTTTGAAATGGGAAATGGTTGAATGACTGGAATTATTGCATTATTCATCCCAATAAATCTAGCTAAAGAGAACTCTGTGAAAGTCATTCAGAGGAATTTAATACTTTGCAGCTCTCAAGAACAGCTTATAATTTGAGCAAAATTATTGGGCTGCTGGGGGGGCCAAGATGGGAGGGGGAGGGGAGGGGGCTCTGGTCGAGAGGACGACGGCCCAGAAAGTGAAAGCGAGGAAAGAAAGAGAAGTAGGAAGGAGAGAAAAAGGAGGGGGAGGAGAGGAGCAGCCCCCCCTTTTTTTTAATTGAAAAAGTTTTACATACAAATTTTTCCACCTTTTTTCCCCCACCCTTCCCCAGCATTATAAAAGTTACATATACAAAAAATATAGTTCCCTACCAATCCCATCCTAACCCTCCCCCACCACCCCTTCCCCTCCCATCCCCCTTGACTTCCACTATATGCAATACTAATAATTCCAAACAATATATATGTTATTCATCCCTTCCATATCTTTTTTTCTATTTACTAGCATAACCATCAATCCCCCTCAGCTGAAAGCTACATAATATTTTCTAGTCTGATATTTATTCTGTATATATTCAATCCACTTTTTCCATTCCTGTATATACTTCTCATGCGTCTGATCTTTTAGAAAGGCTGAAATCTTCGCCATTTCTGCAAATCCAGCCATCTTCTGAATCCATTGGTCCACAGTCGGTAAGGTATCACTCTTCCAGTATTGGGCAATCAACAACCTAGCTGCTGTCACCATATACAAAATCAATTTTGTTTCACCCAGTGTAAAATCTTTAACTATACTCAATAAAAATAATTGCGGAGAAAATTGTATTTTTTTCTTCAAAACATTTTGCATAACCCACCAGATTTTTATCCAAAAAGCCCTCCCTTTCTTGCAAGTCCACCAAATATGATAATATGTAGCATCTAAACACTCACATCTCCAACATTTTGGTTGAACGTTAGGGTACATACAAGACAATTTCTTGGAATCTAAATGCCATCTATAAAACATTTTATAAAAATTTTCTCGCAGGTTTTGTGACTGTGTAAACTTAACATTCTGAACCCATATTTTTTCCCATGTTTCCATCATAACTGATTGAGAAAAATTCTGTGCCCATTTAATCATACAATCTTTAACTAACTCATTTTCTGAATCCCTTTCTAACAAAACATTATAAACTCTCTTAATATGCATTGGACCTGTCTCTTTTATCTGTCTAACCAATTCTACTTCATATTCCATTAAACCAGTTTGTTGATCTTCTTTCCATCTCATCTGTAGTTGATTATACTGCAACCAAGTCAAAGAAATCCCTTCTTCCAACAGCATATCCAAAGTCTTCAATCGCCATCTGCCCCCTTCAGGATAAAGTAACTCTTTATATAAAAAACCCCCGAGTGACTTAATATTTGTATTCCACATGGTATCCGCAAGATCCAGTCAGAACGGAATCTTATAATCCCAGTTAGTTCGGTGCTTCTTCCATATTCTAATCAGGGCATTTCTAAGTAGATGACTATTAAACACTTTGTCCACTTTATTGTCATAAAATAAATATGCATGCCATCCCCAAACAAGGTCATGACTTTCAATATTCAGCAATTCAGTCTTAGTTTTCCCAAACCAATCACTTATTTGTGTCAATGCAGCTGCTTCATAATATAATCGAAGGTTTGGGAGTTTAAGACCACCCCTCTCATGAGTATCTCGCATAATTTTCATTTTCACTCTCGGTTTTTTTTCATTCCAAATAAATTTGTTCACTCCTTTTTGCCATTCTAACAGTGGTTTATCCGATTTGAGCACTGGTATCATTTGAAATAAAAAGATAAATCTAGGTAAAACATTTATTTTTACTGCTGATATTCTTCCAAGCAATGATAACTGCAGTTTCTTCCAGTTTTGCATATCTTTTTGTATCTTTTGCCACAGAACCTCATAATTAAAGTTTTTAAAATGTTGAATGAAGGGCACCCTGGGATTGTAAGGATGAAGGGGCTGGCCAGGAGCTATGTCTGGTGGCCCCAGATGGATAACGACATTCCCGAGTGGGTGGGGAAATGTAACCCCTGTCAGGAATCGAGACCAGATCCCCCAACAGCACCAGTCAGGGAATGGGAGAGGCCCCAAGGGCCCTGGGCGAGAATCCACATAGACTTTCATGGCCAAACATTCCTGGTAATCGTCGACGCCTACTCCAAATGGCTCGAGATTGCCCTAATGCAATCCACGACCTCTGAAGCGGTAATCAGAGTGCTTCGGAAACTCTTCGCCACCCACAGGCTACCCGATACCCTTGTATCAGACAACGGGCCCCAATTCACGGCCACCCAATTCGAGGGATATCTAGCAGAGACCACCAGGAAATGCCAGGGGTAGGTTGGGAAGAAGGCAGTGACCAACCTATCTTGCAACCTATCAAGAAAAGGTGGGGCTTTAATGACTTTGAACCAATAAGCAAGTGACTCTGAGTTCTAATCCCGCCTTAGGTGAAGGTGGCTGAGATCTTTGAGCCAATCACCTGGAGGCCCTGATTTCAATTCCCAGGGCCAAGCTAGGACTTCAGGGCCAGACTCTATGCTGCCCCCTACAGGCAGTGAGTTTCAGCTGAACCCTGGCAAGAAGTAGGGGCTATGATGGGGGAGGAGCTCTCTGTGTCCAGGAGTTTCTCTCATTTGCTCTTGGATGGGGCTCCTCTACCCCAGAAAGACCTGAGGGATGGGTTGGAGGGTCCTGGTGGATTCAGGGCTCCTGCTGGAAGATGAGTTGGCAACCTTTCCCAAAGAAACAGAGAAACCCGCTGTGTCTCAGGGTTGGGGGGGGTCCAGTGCCCCCACTGGTGCCCCCAAAGGCTGTAAGAAAAGGGAGTGAGTGAAATTGGAAGGGGTGATAAAAAAAAACCCTCTTCCTCCTTGTGAGAAGTGAAATTCCTGTATCTGCACAAGGCTGTGACAGATTCCATGCAAACAGAAGCAGGAAAGCCAGTTTTTATTTTTGTTAGATTTTTCCCCAGTGTTTTATTATTTTTTCAAATAACTAAGGGAGGTGAATATGTCCAACTCTTCTTCCTCTTCCTCTTTTCCCCACAACAATCACCCTGTGAGGTGGGCTTGTGTGAAAGAGAGACTCTGTCCCGAGGTCAGCAAACAGGCTTTCAGGGCTAAGGCAGGACTTGAACTCAGGATCCCTTACATTCCTAGTCTGATGCCTTAACCAATGTCAATGGTTATGTCCTGGACATAGAGAGACCCCCCCACCCCTCGGGTTCTGGAGGTGGGTCCTTGCAATAGTCATTGTCATTAACTGAGTATTTCCAACATTGGCTGGTCATTCTGCAGGTCCCAGAGGAATTAAAGCCCCCCTGTCCTTGGTGTGGTGGGATCAGCCCCATGAATAGGACGGCTGCATCAAGGCTGTTTTCTTGAGAGCAGGAGAGGTCGGCCTCTGCTTTTTTCTCTCTCTCTCTGCTTTTTTTATTGTTTTCTCAGTTTAAAATATAAAATGCAGAAATGCAGGAGAAAACGGGAGGGAAAATATGGGAGGGAGAAGGGAGAAAAAGAAAGAAAAGGCCTTGGCTTCCGACTCCCTTCTCAGCCTAACCCTGGCATCTCCTGGTGGTCTCCCAACCCTGTTTAAATCCAAGCCTGCTTCAGCATTTCCAGATCAGTCCGCTGCTGCATCCTAAAGATAGTCCTTGACTTACGACCAATATTGCAATTGCTAAGCTGCGTGGTCATTAAGTGAGTTGCTCTCAGTTTTGCAATGTTTCTGCCATGGTTATTAAGCAAATGGCTGCATTTTTTAGTGAATCACGGGGTCATTAAGCAAGTTCAGTTTCTACCTTTGATGTTGCTTGTCATATTTCCATGCCCGTTGTCAGGAGCGTGTGACCATGGGAATGCAGCTTTCAGTCATATGTGAGAGGACCCATCATAACTCCCTTTTTTCAGGGCCATCAGAACCTGGGACTTTCCTGGTTGAAAGCAGAAGACGACTATGGGTGTCCTTGATTAGGGACTGTGTGAAATTGAATCCCTGTGTTTCTTCAGCCACCTTCTCCCCATGTCTTCTTCATCTGAATAATCCCTCATCCTTCCTCCCATTCCTCTTCCAACACCTCTTCAGCTGGGCCTGGAGAGGAAAACCTGGATTCCCTGGCTCTCTAATGCTAGACTCCAGATACAAGGGACAACCTTTTAATTTGGACTGCACCCCCAAACAAGGGGAACAATCTGTGGTTTCCCAGCTCTCCAGACAATTGACAGGTGTCCATCAGATGGATGAGCTCTGGATGACTCAATTCAGGGCTTGCTTGTAAGAGCCCTTTAACAGTTGGCTCATCTGTGGATAAGCCCCGCCCACAGGTGAAGGCAACCTGTTGGTGGATATTGTTCAAATCTCAGGTCCAGACCAATCAAAGCCTTGGCTTGTGACATCAGAGGCTCCTCCTGAGCTCATTGGCTGGAGCTCACCATGGCAACCTCCAGCATCCTTGGGAAGTCTGGACCACATCATGGAGGCTCTGCTCAACATCCTGGAAAGTGGCTGGATTGGATGGCAGCACTGAGGGCATCGCAGGGCCTCCCTTGCCTGGGCTCCTCAGGAGGAAGAGACCCTCCCCTTTAAGGCAGAATTAAGGGGGGGAGAGATGAGTGAAATGGGGTTCAACCAAACATGACAGACGTGCTGATACCTGCCGTGTCTGCAGCCTCCATACCTGTCACCAAACTCCTCATCCACCATGTCGAAGGTCCTTGTCTCAGGAAAGGGGCTGGGGCCGGGTGGCTGGGGGGCAGCGATAGGAACTAGGGAAAAAATTGGCTTCAGGATGTCCCAGTTGGAGAGGCATTGAGACTCCAAAGCTAGAAATTGAACTGGGGAAATTAATCTAAAAAGGGATTCCATTGGCCAGATGTACTTATTTCCCAAACAGACTCGGCCTGGTGATCGACTTATTTATATATATTTATTTTTTATTGCTTAGATTTTTATCCACCTTTATTGTTTCTCCAAATAGCTCAAGGCACAAACATACTGAAGATACCTTTGCCTTCACAACAAGCTTGTGAGGTAGGCTACGGCTGAGAGGGAGGGACTGGCCCAAGGTGACCCT